>VZRR01007624.1:143987-190817 GCA_013398015.1 Oreocharis arfaki
GAACTTTTGATTTCCTACAATTTTGTACCAAAATTCTCTAAACTATAAATCAATTCACCAGCTCAGTGTAATGCAAGCTACAAGCATTGCCAAGTATTAATTATTTCTAAGTATTTAATACTCAAAGTAAACCAAGAGTAATCTCAACTACTGTGACTCACTCAGATGAAACAGGAAAAAATTAAGTTTTCCAAACCATCACTATATCATAACCAAACTGCTTTTTATCAGTTGCTGAAGGATAGCCCCTGCAACCAGATATCAACATGGAGAGACAGTTAAATATTTTTTTATCTGCTCTTCACCAGTGAAATTTAATCTCACATGCTACATGCCAGCCATGAACGTATTAGAGAGCTTCATGTCCATCATTTTTTAATCATATGCCTGTTGTACTTTCAACCTCTCCTAGTGGGAAAAAAATCCCAAACACTGGATTTATCTTAGCAGCATTTTGGAGTTCTTTCTGGCTATTTCCTATTTATTAGCAAGCATTCTCTGCCAAGTTGTTTGTCTGATAGCCTCGATAATCTTAACAGTTGTTTTATTCTTCCTAATGCTATGCTTTGGTTTTGGTTAGCAGAGCTGTTTTCTAAAGCTCTCCGTAGCATCAAACATGAACAAAACAGGGAAAATCACGTGGACTTTGAGCTAGTAAAGAAGCCTGAACCAAATTGATAAGCTGGCTTGAAGGGTTTGCAGATTTTTTGACTGATTATCACAGCATAAGCTCTGCCCAATATCCCACATGCTCTCAGTACCTACTAGCAGAGACACATAACATTTCACACTGCATTTACAGTACAGTATTTTTAAGTGACCAGAAAAGATGCTGATTCAAACACAGGATGTCTGCACCAGTCTCAGTGGGGTGTTCTCTTGAAGACATTGATACAAGCCACTGATAAAGTCAGAGAGCACCTCTGTGTCCCCATTTATGATGCTGAATTCTTGGCACTGGCTGAACAAGCTCCTGTAGTGTCAGGATATGGAACAATTCCGTATTTCTAGAATTTAAATGTAAAACACCCTTCTCTATCTACATAAAAAATGGGGGGAAAGAGAATAATATGAAGTTTTCTTCTGGTAACAAGACCCTTTTAAAGCAAAACTAATATATTCCTAGTTGAAGAGTAATTACAAGTTTTTGCTGTTTCCAGTTTTACTTCAAGTTCCTCTTATTTCTCATTTTCCACTCCTTGAAGCTATTACACTTACTGTCACTGATACCTCTTCAGAGGTCTTCTGTCAGTTTCTGGTGAACTACCAACACGACAAACAATTTCTCTGTACCATTAATATTATAGATCACAGAACAGTTTGGGTTGGAAGGGATCTCACAGATCATCCTGTTCCAACCACCCTGCAATGGACAGGGACACCTTCCACCAGACCAGGCTGGCCAGAGACTCTTTGTTACAATTACCATTATACTTTAAAGGAAGCACAGAATTCACACACTGCATAACTTCACGTTGTAGAAACATTGAGGTTTTCTTTCTGGTTGCTTTCTATATGCTGCAAAAGGCTGATTTTCCTCTGCTGTGTCATTCTCATTAATTTGCCTTCCAGGTTCTCCTACTTATTAACAAAAGGTCTGAATCATCTAAATGTGAATAGTTAGCATCCCTACAAGAGATTTTCTAGAGATCCACCAAGTTTCCATTTCTAAACTACAGGATTTCAAAGAGTGTTTTCCAGAGATAATGACAGTAACTAAATGAATTTTATTGTACTATCTGAGGATAAGTGGGAAATGTTCTGGCACCCCCTAAAAATACATATTTTTGAATCAAGAATGGTAATGTCCTGGTAACAGCAGCTCCAAAACATTTTCCCACATGAATCTCCAAAATTACTAATCTTCCTTCAGCTGTTGTTTATGTCTTTGTAGTGCCTATGTGACATCCTTTGTTATGTTTATCATCCTTGTAGACGTAGATGGAGACCATAACTATTTAAGGTATAAAGTAAGGAGTTACTTTCCTCCATGAGTCTTAAAATTGAAAAGGTTGTTGAGAGCCTTGGATCCCCTTTTGGCCCCAGTGGTTCTTGGGTTTGCACTTTTTGTTTCAAATGTGTAGCCTAACATCAAACTCTAAGCTGATCAGAGATGTAAATCAACATATTCTCCTGAAATTCTCTTAAATTTGAAGTCTTCATTCAGAATTGGAGAAGAATATCCTAGCACTGATTGCAAGCAACTTCATGGTGTGGTCAATTGGCCCATTAGTGCATCTCAAGGCACTGTATCAGGAGAAAATTTCTTCCATAATTTGATTTCTGTGACTACCAAGGCTGCTCCAAGCTGTTCTGAGTGATTATCTAGCACTCATTTTCACTTTCTTAATAATAAGTTGACAGCATACTGCAGATAAATCGATTCACACAGCCACAAAATTGTTAAATACTGAACTGGAAGGAGATCGCTGTTGCCATGCAAGTCAGCAGGAATCCTGGGTCTGTTTGCTTTCCTCCTCCTCTCTTCCACAAGCTCAGGCAGAAGGGAGTTTGTCAAGAAAACTTTGGAAGGGATAAGAACAATCAGCAGAGGCACAAAGTGCTTTCACAGAACAAATAGACAGAGCAATTGTTCAGGTATACACAGGGAAGGAAAAGGTGTAAAAAGCTTTATCATCTAAGGCTCCCTTAAGGATCACATCTGTAGCACGTCCGTTCCAGAAGGCAAAAGGACAGTGGTCACAAGGTCTCAGCAATGGCAGGAGTGGGAATAAAGCAGGATGGCTGTCAAGCATCCCCAAACCTCCCTCAGGTGCTTCCCCCCACACACACACAATCAGTCTCAGGAAAGGAAGCCCAGGAGTCCCGGCAGCTTCACGTAAATGTGGTTTTCCCCACAGATTCCACATCTAACATAATGAAAGAAAAGTAAGGAGACCTCAACCAAAATGTGTTCACATGTAAAATAATAAGAATTAACAGGAAGCCATGGTAGGTCCCACATCTGTATTTTGATCCAGGCCATTAACTGGGGCCTATGAAAAGCTTCCATGTCCATCAAGATTCAACGTCATAGAAGAAGCCTTAATTTCTCCATTTCCTCACTCCTTAGGGATTTGACTTTGCCCTTCAGTCTTATCTTTCCTGGCCTAACCCTCTTTCAGTGTCATTTTCAGAAATCACAGAGCCACACATTGAGTCCAGCAGCAAACTGGCTCTGGGTGTCTCATCACCAATGTGTTTGGATGATGCATCAAAGAAAAGCTGACCAAGAACCTCACTGCTGAGATTTATAGCCACACAAATCATGGCCTCACCTTGAAAGTGTCTTGAACAAAAGAAACTGAAATTTCCCTTCCATCTGCAGAACCTGATGTGGTCACATTACAGCTGAGGATCCTGTGCCCCACCTTAGAGAATAAAGGCTGTTCTTAAGCAAAATGCAGCATTAGACTACTGTGGTATTTTTAATGACTAAGAAAAACTACCAAAGGGAATTCCCAAGCAGTAATGCAATTTAGCAGGCTAATACTCACTTGTACTTCGAAAGAAAACCATTAAATTATGTCAGCACAAAATATGCTGAAGAAATATTTGCAATGTATGTACACAAACAACTGACACAAACATACTAAAGGACAGCTGCCGCCCCAGGAGACAGTGTTATGGTTTAATTTCAAACAAAATCAATTGTAGGTACTTGATGTGTCCATACAAAAGCAGAGGCTTTTGGTAGAGAGACCAGAAGGCAAAGTATCGGGAAGAAATTATTTACTGTGAGGGTGCTGAGGCCCTGGCACAGGCTGCCCAGAGAAGCTGTGGCTGCCCCATCCCTGGAAGTGTTCAAGGTCAGTTAGGGTGGGGCTTGGATCAACCTGAGATAGTGGAAGGTGTCCCTGCCCATGGGAGGGGGTTGGAACTGGATGATCTTTATGGTCCCTTCCAACCTAAACCATTCTATGAATCTCTTTTTGTACAGCCACTCTCAAGGAGCTGACGTTCCTAAGGAGTCCATCCATACTTTCTAATACTTCCCTCACCTCTCAGACTTGCAGTGATCCTCAGCTGCTTTCTAATTAAATCAGGATGTTATTTTCCCCTACATTTGCTCTGATTTACATATTTGGTTAAATACTTTCTAATTAAGACAGGATACTATTTATATGAGAAGTCTGATACTTCATTAATGATGCAAAGCGAGAGCTGCATTTCTTTCCTATGGAACAGTCTCAGATCACAAGATTTTCAAAATTATAACCTAAAATCTGAAAGCCTGAGATTTGTTCCCTCCCTGTTGACCTCAATAAACAAAATCTAAGAATTTCAAACTTGGTGTCTGGAGCGAAGGAGCCTTTCTTCTTCAGAATACTCCCTCTAAAGATTACTTTTTCAAGGAAAATCTGAAACAATTTTTGAAACTGATACAGGTTAATTTTCCAGAAATCAAGCTGCACTGAAAACAGCAATGAAAATTGACATTTGACAACAGTATTATATTATTTAGTGCTGACATTAAACAAGTAATATCTTTTGCTGCCACTGCAAAGCTTTACATTGCATCTGTCAAGCACTTTTCAGGTTTCCAATGCAGTCAAAATGCTAATCAAGTTAAATAGTTACTGGGCACATCCTGATTTAAAGTTTGCTTTGATTTCAGTACCAGCAAACTTCATATTTCTTTATGGGGCCTGAAGTTCAAAATACTGTATGGTGCCAGAGAGGAGGACAATGGCCACAAGAACCCAGTTATCAGGAAAATGAGCTATCAGCAATCAAGGGTTTAGAAATCAGCCCATTTGGACACAAGTTAACCAAAAAGCCAGAGGTAGGGAGATGAATGTTAAGCCACACAGACCTTCCATCTGCAAGATTAAATAAAGATAATGAAATAACTCTTCTTTTTCCTTCTGCACAAACTAAGTCAGCCTCTAATCTCTGAATACTAGAATACCATCATTATTATGCTGCATTAATATGCAATATAATACTTTTCCACAATTTTGAACACTCTGCAGGAGTCTGGTGGTAAATATTTCATTTTACAGAAGGCAACACTGTGAAAGAGATGGCAAGTAGCACGCTCTAGACCACACAATAAGACAGAAGCATCTATTAAAGTAATTGCTTCATCCTCAGGATATTACAGCATGCTAATATTTCCCAATGAAAATTCAAAGTCTCAGCCCAAACGCAGCATGAAAACACAGTGCACAGCCCTAGCTCCCGGACAAACATCACAAACAGCATTTTGCTTAGATACGTGCAGAATCCACAAAGACTCTGGTGTGGCCAGCAGTGCCTGCCATCATCACATTTCTGCAGGCTCTCCAGCTGCAACAGCAAGAGCCTGAACCACCTGTTTGCAGGATAATGAGCTATTAGCACCTTTGCTTCAGCAATTCATGGAGAAGAGGTGTCCCAGCACAGCCCTTCCGGGCTGTAAATGAAATTCCTGCAGTTGACAGATGCTACCACGACAGGGCTGTCTGCTCCCGCAGGCAAATATTTTGCTGCCCTGATTATTAAACTCTGTAAACCCCACTGGGGAGAGTCACGGCCATCTAAGCAACTCCTCTAAGGATCACAATCTATTTTACAGCTAATTTATGTGTTCCCTGTTGAGAAGTAACACCGTGCATTTAACTGCAACTGCTTGCTTGTTGATCTCAGCACACACTCAAAGTGTGGGTGTAAGAGGAGGACTGGGACGAGCCAGAGGCCTTGGTGAGAGGAGGACACTGCACTTGGGCTGAGCACCCTTTTCTTTTTTTTCTTTAATCTATAGAATCACACAATCATTAAGGTTGGAAAAGACCTCCAAGATCGAGTCCAACCTTAGACCAAACACAACCATGTCAACTAAACCAAAGCACTGAGTGCCACATCCAATTGTTTCTTGAACACCTCCAGGGATGGTGACTCCACCACTCCCTGGGCAGAGCCTTCCAATGCTTGATCACCCTTTCAGCGAACAAATTCTTCCTGATGTCCAACCTGAATCTCCCCTGGTGCAGCTTGAGGCCATTCCTCTCGTCCTGTTGCTGGTTGCCTGGGAGAGGAGGCTGACCCCAATCTGGCTACAACCTCCTGTCAGGGAGCTGTAGAGAGCAGAGATCTCCAACATTCACATAAAGAAAAGAGTCAAATACTGAAGACAAGTGTGTCTAAATATTTGAGATAATCTGACATACAAAGTATTACCAGTTGTTTCGTCAGTAGTTTCTTCAAATAAAAAAGGCAGCCTAAAGGCAGAGACTAATTAATGCTAATTAAAGTATTCAATGAAAACTGAAGAAGAAAGGCTACTACAGAGCACTTCTCACTGCCACACAACAATCTACTGTCCAGCCACAAGAAAGCAGGAAATAAAATCTCAGTATTGCCCACAGGATGAAGATAAAGTTCTGTTTGAGGGTGGGACAGAAGACAAGCCGTATTTTGGTGGAAGGTGGAGAAGGGAGACAAAATCCATCCTGAAGCAGGAAAAGGAGATGCCATGTAAAACCTACTAGAAACAGCGAAAAACAGTGTGACTGAAAATTTCTCTGACATTTGGCAGGGAAGGAGAGCTCCCCAAGAGATCTCACAGCAGTCGAGAAACACAAACATGCCACATTTCGTAAGATAAAAAATACGTGTCCAAGTGATTAAACTGATTTGCCTCAGGCCATTTGAAAGTTTCATAACACCTGGGTGTCCATCCAGAGACCTCCATCAAAAGCCAACCTCTGCATGGGGAACTTCTTTGGCTCTCACACTTGGTCTGCAAGATCAGTGTAGCAACAAAAGCTTTTTCTGATCCTCATCCAGATCATCACGTACCCAACAGGAGAACTTTCCCTGTGAAAGGACTGGTACCTGCACCTGTATTTTTTGGAGCTGATCTGCACTCCACTGATCATCTCACTTTTTCTTCAATAGGAAAAAGTCAGCAATGAAAGGAAAATGCAAAGAATTTGTAAGTTTTATGTCACCAATTTTTTCTATCTCTTTCACTTAGATTATGATTTTGTCTAGGACCTAATTCTTAACTATTATACTCTAGATAACCTCTAAATTTTTACTGGAATATGTGAGGTCATACTGCCTTCTCAATAACTATAGAATAAAACATATCAAATACAACTCCAAATACTGAAAACAACCTCTTCTTTTACCATTTCCATTCTTATCTTTCACAGATATAAACAGAGAAGAGATTGATATTTTCTCAGATTAAAAAAAAATTACAAAGAATAAGGTATTTTTATGATATATTTTGGAAAGAACTGAAAATTACAAATCAGTGGCTAATTTTTCAATTGTACATCTTTTCCCGATATTTTCAGAACACATTAGCTCAGCAGTATCTGTAGTTTACAGTAGCAATTAGCATCCTGGGGAGTCAGCCGCAAATAACAAATTCATAAACAAAGTAGAATTAATCAAGAGAAAAATGAAAAATAAGGAGGAGCTTGCATAATCTTAGAACGACAGAAGAGCTAAGAGAAGCCCTTGCTCTAGGCAAGGATTAGTCTGTCAAAATTATGGTCAAATATTTAAACACGCTTCTTTTTCCTTAATGGTTTCTGAAGTTAATGCAAGGTAATTATATAATCAAATAATAACTATATTATGGCCTGTCTAACAATTAAATTCAAACCATAACCACCTCACTAAAGTTCAAGATGTCCTTGCAAGTTTTTCATTTCAGTAAGAGAAGGTATAGGGGAGATGCTCTTAGCTGTAAATGCATAAAGAGACAAAATAATGCACTGCAGTGAATGAAATCCCAAAGCAAAGCTGTTCCTAAATGTAGAGACGTGGAAGAAACGTCTTCTGCCATTACATGATCAGATTATTGAACCAACAGCAAGTAAAATCAGCCCATCTGTTATTTTATATACCCAAGATGGAAAGGGGTGCTGTGTGAGGACAGCACAGGGCTGCAATCTCACCTCTGCTAACTGCAACCTGCACTTCAATAAACGGAACACCAGGCTGACTTTGGCTCAGCCAGGCTTTTCTCAGACAATGCCCCCTTACTATCATGGTTTCTTGAACTGGAGTGAGGGGAGGGAATGGACAGAGAGAAGGCAAAGAGGTCACCTGTCTCATTAAATTTTTCTTAGGGTTAACAGCACCCAACAGAAACTAGAGGTGTCATTCTGAAATCCCAGTCATGCTGCTGCACGAAGGGACCAGACACTTCACAGTCTGCTAAAATTATCTGCCAAATCAGGCCAAAACCATTGGCCAGTCCTTTACCTGGTTCTGCACTGGAATCTCAGACTGGGCAGCAATGCATTTCCACTGATTCTTCTATTTCAATTATTCATATTAGCAGGGCTATAATTTCATTAGCAATATATATTTGTTTTTATTGTTCCCAATCCATGACAACCCGGAAAAAGGAGGATATTTTTGACAGAGCACAGCATGAAACAGAGCAGATATGGGGCCACAGCACTTCTGACCAGCAGACAACTTCCCTAAGAACACCAAGCTCAGAGATGTTTCACTCTCAGCACACAACTTGTAGTTTGGGGTTTTTTTTTTTGTGAAGCTTGCCCACACATTATATAACACAACTCTAATGAGCATATTTATACGGAGAAAACCCCTGGAAGAAGAGTCCATGTAGTCTGCTGGAAGGCTTGCTGTGGTAAGTCTAATTTACCTAAAAGGGCTGAAGTCCTGACAAAGACAGAAACTTAAAAAACAACCCTCAAAACTCAAACCAAAAAGAACAAAGACAGAAGAGAGGCAGAAGCATCTAAGCTCGTCAGAAAGGCAGGAAACATTGTCTGTCTTGGACACACTTTACTCGAGTAGACCTTGCAAACTTACAGGAAAACCCACAAGTGCAAAGTTACATCCCTAAACAGCAACAAGATGAGGCTGTTATTGAAGTGCTATGATTTGCTTTGCATCTCTATTTAAAATAGCTTCCCTTTAGAACTTCCTACTGAAAGGCAGAGAAGAGCTCTGAAGTGTTATTTTCCTTACATTTGTGAGAAAAAGCCTTTGTACTTAATATTGGTTGAGACCCACAATATTCTAGGATTGCAAAGCCCTCTTAGATTGCCCATCTCGTACATGAAAGCCCTGAGAACAATTCCACAAGAGCACAATTAATACAGTCTTAAAGGAGAAAAATCATTGCAGCATTTGTACTTTTTTTTTTTCTTTTGGGCCCCATGAGCACCAAAACATTCACTAATTACACTTCATAACACTCATCCTGGCTAGGTAAGAATTATCACTCCCATTTTACAGGTCGCTAACAAAGGAGTTTTGCTCAATTAGAAGTGAAAGGATCAATATCAGGCCACACCACATCTCAAAAGGACAGAGGTCACTGCAACCTGAAGTACCTCAATCCACTGGGTGACAAGACAAGGTAAAATCAGTTATGCTTTTCCTCTGATCAAAGAGAGAAATTTCTAATGGACTGGCCTTCTGTGGCACACTGTGCCACTATCTTTCCTCCCTGTAACAGCAAAATTACATTGAAAAGAAACAATTTTCTACAAAGCAAGTCCTAAACACAACAGTGCTGAAGCTATTTTGGCAGCTAATGCTCAGTGTTTTGTGCTGCCTCTTTATTCCTGAGGCAAAGGGTCCACATTTCGTCAGCTGCAAGCCGAGGTTTGGATCTGTACACAAAACGAAGAGATCCCATGCCTTAACATAACGGAAAGCAGATGAGTCACTTTAAATCACAATCAATGGTAGCAATAATCCTGCAGCTAAGTCTTGATATTTCTCAAGTACTTTCAGAAATTTTCAGAGGGGGCATTGCTACCGCTGAAAGTAACACAAAGCAAGGGATCGATATTACAAGGGTTTCTGTACTGCACGGGAGAGATTTGAAAAATTCAACTTGCTTCTGTGCTTCAGCTCTTCCTATCTAAATCCTCCCTGTTCTTGCTGTCCTTCAGCAACACACAGTAATTAAATGAACAAGCTCAATTTTTTCTAAATATTTGCAATATTTTATTATGTGAACCATTTTATGCAAGGTATGTATCTTAAAAGTACTTCAAGGATATTTATGAGTTAAAACAAAACTGATGGAGAGCTATAAATCCATGCTAGCCATGAGGAGCTATTTTAATTTTCCAGAGCCTTGTACTGACCAGGGCTGGCTTGCCAGGAAAACTCAATACTGGGCAGGTGTTTCAATTCTTGGCTACAAAAATACCTCATCTTCCCTCTCCTCTCGTTTCTTTCAGTCTCCAGCCTTCATTATAAATCTCTGCAAGGTCTTCAGAAAGCAAAGTTAGTCTGACAGTCAAACTGAAAGCCTGAAACACTGTGGAATATCCTGTCCCTGGAAGCAGAGTAAAACCTCGTGGACATTGTTACACCAACCACCTTGCACCACAGACTGCTCCACCTGGGGTATCTTGCTCACCATTTGGGATATGACCCAAAAAGGCAGCTGGGCCATCCTGGCTGTAGCAGGGAGACTGTCAGTGCTGTCAGCTCAAGAGTCCATGCTTCAGTCCATCATCTTCTGGCTGAGACTGTGATACTCTTATAAACAAGAAGACAGATTATAAACTGACTTGATGTATTGTAATGATGGAAGTGACATACGTGGAAACACACTTTCTCTCTTTTGGCTGAGTCTCCTAATCTCTCTCTGCCTTCCCTCATGACATGATCTTTTTCTATTTATTCTCTTCCATATGTTTCTGTATAACAGGGAAAGCACAAATAAACTGCAAAGTACAAAAAGGAGAAGAGACATCTCTCTATAATTATAAATCTTGTAGCGTGATGCTTTGTTTCTGATGAGCATTTGGGGAAGCAGATTTTAGGAACAGGTTCCATTAACAATAATGGGACAAGGTTCCAAAGTAATGCAAGCTGGCACACTTCAGAGGAGCAAAGGCTTCCACTACAGACTTCAGGCAACTTTGCTCTGCAATAACTAAGCCACTAATCTAAGGAGTAAAATCTGCAGCCTTTGCCTACTTCCATAGTGACAAATGCTACAGAGTAAATCTCTGCTCAGGCACACCAATGACACAGTGTCGAAGTAAAAGAATAAACTGTACTGCTTGCAAAGCAGTGCCAAATTCTTAGTCTCTAACACTGCTGGTTCACTACCTCTGTATGGTGTCTGTAAAGTGCTCAAAATAGGCAAAACTACCCAGAGAAGTTAATTGATGTCCAAAAGCATATTTAATTCGGTATAAGCAACACAACACAGGAACACATGAACTATCAGCACACCCAGCTAAGTCATTTCCATGGTATGAAAGAACCAATTTACAGTAATGGGTTTTAGCTTGCTGCTCATTAAGGAATTACTTTGGAGGCCATGAAGGAATAGGTATGCACCTGTGTTGACTCCTCAAGCCAATGGAAAAGATAACCCTGAGGTGTTTACAACCCTTTGATCCCCTGAGGATGCTGCACGGAGCTCCTCAGTGTACCACTTACAAAAAATGGGGTGTGTAGAAGCTCTCTCCAAAACACCAGCTCCAAGAGGAGAGAGCAATAATTAGGTTATAGTTAATATGATTAAAGGAACCACACTAATCCAAAGTGGTAGGACAGGGAGATTAACACAATGTGTTTTAATCTGGAATTGAGCACCTAATTTCCACTGGAGTTGCCCCATCATGGAACTGAGCAAGAGGAGCTGAGTGCTGCACCCAGACCACTGCCTGATGAACCCCTGCCATCCCTGGCGCTTGGAAACAACCTTATGAATGAACTCCTCACCAAACTGCCATTAATAGTGTAGATTTCCCCACAATTTGGAGAGGAGGACAAGGTTCTTGTTATTTAACATCCATTTACATGAAATAACTGGAGAGCAAACAAAAAGCCAGTCTCTGCTGGGTGAAAACAAGACAACGTATTGCAAATAAAAAACTTACTGCAGATGAAGCACACACCTTAAAGCCTCTCTGAGTCAGACAGCTGTGACAACCACAGCTCATGGTTTTTACCTTGGACTCGCTCAGAAATCTGACACTGGATTTGCCTTTCCATGCCTGCTCCAGACTGGGCAATGCAGAAAAGCAAGCACTGATTAAAGGCATCTTTAGTCCTCTCAGCCATGTGCTTTAGAGGCTCCCTCAGTGCCTGGTTTACTCTTACCAAGTTACTGATGGACTTCTAAGAAAACTCCCCACATATATCAGACTTCATGGTGGAAGGAGCAGGCAGCTCTTTCCCCACCTCTATGGATGCCAATATTTGCTGTTTGTGAGCTCCTCAATGTCAAAACCACACCCCACCCTGCCCTAAAACCCACTGCACCCAGCTCCCTCCTACCTCCCAAGGTGTCCAAAATGGGAACTGTGCTTTTTGGCCTAAGCCCCTCTATTTCACATTATCCCACCTCTTTCAAACAGTGTGATTTTGTGCAAAACATTCCTTTACCTCCATTTTCACTCACCTTGTCCAGTACATCCTGGTATGACCCTGCCTGAGCAGGGAGGTTGGACCAGGTGACCTCCTGTGGTCCCTTCCAACCTCACCCATTCTGTGATTATATATTTTCCCCCTCCATCCAATTAGCCTGGTGATCATTTTCATGTCAGAATTTGCAACCAGGCTCTACTTTAAATATGCAGAGTGCTAGAAAACACTTGTGCTAAGACACTTTGCTAGACATATTTCTAGTTATGCATGCAAATCTACTGAATTTCACAGAAGCTCATGTACCATAACTCTGCTGTACCTACATACATGCTCTTTTTTCCCCTAGTTCTTTAAATAATTTAACATACAAAATTGGAAGGTGCTGATTTTTTGAGTAAGTTAGAACTTCTTCACGAATCTCAAAGATGCTGTGATGACATTGAATGGGACAGCTGGAAGCCAGCAACAAGCATTGCTGCAGCTCTCTCTTTGCAGGCACAGAGAAGTTTTCAAATACATACTGAGGATGAAGCAGACACTGCTGTTGAAAAGCTTGTGCTTTGCTTAAGTTTGCTCGGTAAATTTCAGAAATGTTATCATTAAAAATTAAAATTAACTTTCAGTTGCTTGGGCTCTATATTCCGTTTCAAGTGGTTTTAGATGCAGTGGTCTGCTTTTCACAAAAAATTCTAAGTTTCTGCTTAAGGATGTTTCTGTATGATTGCCAACTCTGCCTTTAAACTAATCTCCCCTCCCTTCCCGTACACTGTTGCATTCATCATTACTGCACTTATTAATTTTTAAAGGCTGCCCTTTTTCACAAGAGCTAAATACAAAAAAACTGAAAGGCAGAACCATAACAGATAATATAAATCTGGAAAACAATTTCCTTTCTCCTTTCACAGCTGCCAAAACTCAAAATACCCCCATCTTTATGACTTCATGCACTGGTAGTGACTTACAAGTGAAGCAAGAATTCGTTCCCTTGCATTTCAACAAATACGAGGAGCAACACATTGCCATGGATGCTTCTTTTCAGTAGCAGTCATCTTGTCTGGCCAAATACACTTTTTCCTCCTTCTGTGGAGACACAGACATCTCCTGGCTGGCCCCTTTCCTACAGAGCAAAGCAATACAAATCCAGACGAATCCTGTAACTTCCAAGCATTTTGTCAATTCTGAGCATCCTGCCAGTGATGAAACCCAAAAGGTTTCCTGCTAAAAATATCACCTGCACTGAGCTAAGTACAGCTCTTTTCCAAGTTCTGCCCCAGTTCTTCTCCACAACAAAACTGTTGCATTTATTGTTATGGCATTTTGCAAAAGACATTCCTAGACCAAGCCCCGCTTGGTGGTCCCCTAAGGTGGTTCTTTAATACAGATAAAAGAGGCTGAATAGTCTCAACAGAAATTAGAGATTGGGTTGCTTTTATACAAACTACTGTCTTCAAGATCATGTTGTGCCATACAGGACTTATGGTGCCATTTTTTGATACAAAGCAGTCGCTAAACTGCTGAATTTCTACCCAAAAGTCTTTTCTTTCTTTTTTTTTTTCAGATGCAGTGACATTTGAAATAATAGTTAAAAACCCTACATGTTTTCTCTTTAGCCATAAGAAAACTTTTTTAAACGAACTACAAAGTCTAAAGCCAGAAAAAACTATTGCAGAATCACAGAATCACAGAATGGGAAAGGTTGGAAGGGACCACAGTGGAGTCATCTGTTTTTGACTCAAATACTACAAACAAATTCTGTTTAACCCTTTAAGGGTTAAATTATCCCTTAAAACTCCCTTAAAAATAATTATGAATTATTAAAGCCTCTAAATGTATTCAAGCTGCGGCTGATGGTGCTCTAAACAACCAAAGATATAACCTGAGCTGCAAGATCTACTTGCTTGTGCTTATTAAATAGAAGAAAAACACTCTTTTTGTCTCCCATTCTGTTCAAAAGTAGACAAACAAGTTTTACTCAAAGTTGAAAAGCCCTGTATTAGTCCTCAGGCAGATATCAGGATGGGAAGAAATCCTCCTCAGAGGAAAAATTCAGAAAGGTTTAATGTCACAGCCAAGGAATTAGGATGGAAATATTCATGCAACCCTAAACGTGAAGAGTTTTGCGGCGCTTTTTGTAATCAGTGTGGATGTATTTAGGTAAAATCTAATTTTCCAGGGAAATCATAAAAGCCTCATTTTCACGAGAAGCCTGAGGGAGACTGTATGTACCAGAGATAACACCGAGATTGTATCAGAATGCAATATCTTCGGATATAAATAACATGAGGAAGCACAGATGCAATTTCATCAAATATCACCTCCCCAGAGTATAGACAAGACTCGACCTCTTTCTTAATACACATTGAGCATCCTTCTGGTGCATTTAGAGGGCTCTGTATGGCAGGATTCACAAGTGTCCTGTTGCCATGTTTCAAAACGTGCCTCTCACCTGCCAGGTGGTGATGGGATTTCTCTGGCCAGGCTTGAACAGGGCTAAAAACAGCTTTGCAAAATAGGAAATTGTGCTGGTTTCAAAGTGTTTTACAGCACAGGTCTGTATCCACATTTTACAGCCCAGTTCATCCCTGTAGCTAAGAGGATGAATGTTTTAGCTCTTGGCTAGGAAGAACCACCAATACCTGCAGCTTTTCCTAATATGGGTTTATTTCTCTCAAGAGAGGACTGAAAAAAAACCTTACCATAATTTGGCCATTGTAAAATGCTTTTTGGCCCAAAAATTACAAGAGAAATGCAAATATTTCCATGTTTTATGAATATCAAAATAACAGCCATTTACCAACTAAAAAATGGATATTTTATCCATCATTAACAGGCACACTCTCCATTATTTGAAATAAAATACTGATGTTGCCTCATTCTCCTCTTTCAGTAAAAGGCTGCAGTGCAGCTGTTTTAAAAATAGTTTTTCTTTTTTTTCTTTTTTTTTGTTTTCAGAACATTTATGATCACCTTTGAAATTTGTAGCTATAACTTCAATTAAGGACGTGGAAGAACAGGACAGTTCTGAGTACTATTTCAGATCCTGGCAAACATCTTGGAAATAATAGATGGGCCTCCAAACCACCAGCTGAGGAAGTAGCAGAAATCCCATTGCTATACCTCAACTGTAGATTAAAAATAAATACAAAGGAAGAAGTCAGCTTTGCACAGAGGTGCTGGAATAGGCCAGGTTTTGTTTCAGAGACCCCAAAGTTCAGGTCTCAAAAACTGATAGAACTCCAAATTGAATTCCTTAGATTAATATCCACTCTCCAGACACACAGAGCTGGATGTCCACTGGCCTCCCACTCCTCGGGACACTGGTAACGTTTTTGTGAACCAAAATACTTCTTCTCCAGGCAGCCCCGACAGTCCCACATTACACAGAGCACTTTACAAATGCAGGTACATGACCAGCAGCAGGACTGGGCACTCAACCAGGAAAATAAATCCTTATTTAACCCCACGTGCCACTGAGTGTTTCTTTAACGCAGTCAAATCTTGCTTTCACCTCCTCAACATTTTAGACACCAAACTTTCTTTTCATTGTTCTACTGAAGAACATGCAAATCATATCAACAATTGTCTTTTTTTTTCCTGCTTTCCCCATCACTAGGTTTCTTTAAAAAAAAATCTTTAGTTGGATTGAAACAGAATTTTTCTTCTTGTAAGGTCAGTTTTTCACATGAGAACTCCTCAGTCTTAGTGCTTGGTAGGGCTGGCTCTTCCCACCTTTCTCTCTCCCCCAACAGAGACTCAGGAGAAGCACAGCAATAAATCAAAACAAAAATGGAATAATGTCCTCTTCTGGCCACTCGTGCTGGGCTGGATCCAGTCTGACCCACATATAAGGGACCTCCCCAGGTAGCTTAAGACAAATTTACAGGAGACTGTGCAGAAATTCCACCCCAGTCTTCTCAGGAGACCTGTGGAGATGCCCATCCTTCACTGCTGCCAGGTTTAATGACTGAGACACCAGTTCAACAAGCAGTAATCCATCACAGCACTCCTCCAGTGCATTCAGAAAAGAAGATGGAAGAGAACACGAGGATCAATGTTGAGAAGAGACCAATTTCACCAGCACAAGAGAGATGAGCCACCACAGCATCCAGAAGGTATAAAGTTGTTAGAAGAACGGGGTTATCTTTTAATTGTGGCCCTTGCCTTTGTCTGGAGACAAAGATGCAAAGTCACGACAGCTTGTAGCAGCGGTTTCTAAACATTTCCAACCACAAATTCTCCTCCCTGAGCAGTGAACTCATTTTCATTTACTCTGCCAGGCTCTCTCGCCCATTCTGAGAAATGCTGGTCTAACAGGGATGCACAACATAACCCATCACACTCACAACCCATTTCTGGGATGCTGTATGACCTAAAGGTTCCCCCCAGGCACAGGATGGTTTGACCTCACCTCTTCTGTGGAGACCAGAACCATAACTTAAATCAAATTCTGATGACAAGATCCTGACCCATGGTAGAACACAAGTGTGTGTGGGAAAGCAGCACAAACATTCACTGGAACATGGTTTCTCTTTTAATATTTTATAACTTTTTAGTGGATTTTTGCTTCCCCTCAGCAACTGACTTGCCATTAAACTCCAGTATTAGTATCCTCCACTAAAAATTAAGACCTGAATTGTTTGCTGGGCACTGCAATTAAATCAAGTCCAAGCAGACAGAGCAGCTCACCATGCTCTGCCTTTCCTGCAGCCATTTGTTAACTGTCAGATTAAAAAAAAAATTAAAAGCCCAAATGCAAATTTTACACACATGAAAACACCCCACATTAACACCAACTAGCTGGTTGCTATTTTAGATTCAGAAAAACAAAAAGGCAACTTCATATAAGTCTTTTAAATCTGTTTCTCCAAAGTAAATCCAATGGCTCAGTAAGATTTTATAAACTTTCCTTTCTCTACCAAAAGAATGTGTTATTATTTCAATTAATAAAGAAAATGTGGTAGAGATGCACATTTTTACCTTGAGGAGGAGCAGGTGAGACTATGGGAGGGCTATGGAGCCATTTTGTCTCTTTTCAAGTATTTTCAAAGATGCTTGACCTCAGGTGTGTTAAATTTTGCTCAGAAGACCCAGAGAAGCCTGGCCTGGGAAAAGTGAGCAGCAAGAACCACTGGCAAGCTGGTAGGACAAATTTTATGTTCCTATTTCATTTTAAATCTACTGTGTGCTAAGGAAAAGACAGAAAAAAAGTGGAAGAGACAACAACCAAATGTTAAGAAAGTTTATTGCCTAAATATTACTTCTGAGTTTTGTTCTCAAAGACAATACAATAATGGGGTGTGTTTATTTATGGAGGGGAGACTGTTCAGTTTAGCACTACAACAGACTGAGAGACTGCAGTGATATGTCAGGAAGGCCTGGTGGAGACTAAAATTAAAAGCAAGCCTCACTAAATCTTAAAAATGGGATGGCTACATCAACAGCTTGATGTATAGCTTCTATTGTTGTTCACAGATAATAGTTATCTATTTTCTCTACCTATGAAGTGCTTTCTGTATTAAAGTACTCCTGCCATCAAAAAATACTTGTGAAAATTAACAGCCGACTTCTCTTCTGCACTGAATATTAATTACTGTATGAACATTTCTTGCCACACAGCTTTCAAAACATCTTCTCTCTCAGGATATTTAATTTCATGTGGAAAGCAATTTTTCATGAGCCTACACAAATTAGTGAATGGAGAGGACATGGTGCATCTGACTGCCTGTCTGAGGAAGCGCTCTCCCCACTGTGAGTTACTGGGCTTGAAATGAAACATTAATAATGTTTTTTATTTATAAACAGGAATTGATCAAAGGACAGATATGGAGTGGTAATGGTAGATGTCAGTGGGTTTATTAATAAATGTTAGAGCTGTGAGGCAAATGCTGGATCTGGGTTTAGTTAAAATGAAATGTTTCATATATGTCACCGGAGTGAGCATTGCCAATACTGTCAAGATGGAAAAGGTTGAAACACAAGTATGAATATAGAGTGATCAGAATTAGACCTACAGCGAGCATTGCAAGTGAGGGGGATTAATATCAAAAAGATATTTGAGAGGAGAGAAAATTCTTGAAAGCAGCAACCCCAGAGCCCCCAGAGAACCAACAGACACTAACTCAGACACAGCCTTAAACCGGCCAGGACAGCAAGGCCACTGGCTGCTTATGGAATATGTATATTAGCCCAAATTAGTTATTCCTGTTTGTCACAGAGGACTTCACATCAAAACCAGTTCATACACTTCAGCACATCTCAGGGCTGGAAAGGTTCAACGAGATTTCTGAGCACAGTCAACATTAATCATTCAAAAACTGAAGTGCCTAAATTAGTATGAAAGATACTGCAGTAAGTGCAGCTCGGCCAAATAATAATTAAATGACTAGTGTGAAGAAAAAAAAAAAAACAGAATGACTGCACAGTACAAGTCCTCGGTAAGAGGAAGGGGGGCAGGACCCAGCAGAGGTGCCTCTCACCACTGCATCTCCTTTTGGACATTTCTCTGTTGCATACAAGGTGAATTAAAACCTCTACTAGCTATTTCCTCTCTTTAGATCCTAGCCCTAGAAACATTTATAAACAACACTAAATCTTTGCTTCTACACACCCAAGTTGAGGATGCTGCAAAAATGTTTCCAAGATCAGCTTTCTCCACCTCTACTGAAATTTTACGAGCGGTTTATAAAGCTGCGCATAAAACACAATCTAAAAGTTCATACCTTATTTCCCTAGCAAAAGCAACTGAAATGATGCTCCATGATATAAACTAATTAAGTTGTTGCTTCCTTTCACTTCAGTCAAATACTCAAACCTCTCTTACATTATTTTCATTTTCTTCCCACTTTGAACTGCTATCAGATAGCCTGCATAAAATATTTCGCTGGTCAAAACCTTAAGAAAGAAAAACGAAAAATGTATCAGCTTTCTAATGTTTTTATATATAAAGACCCTGTCTTGTGCTTATAAATAATTTAAATACATGAACAGCAATAATAGAAAAATACTTTTCTTATAAGGCTTGAACTCAACTTTCTATCACCATGATGAGCCTCTATTTATCTTGCCTGTGGTAATACTTTATAATGATTACATAAAGAGGTTTATTTCAAGGAGGTTATATCTTTGATCTCTCGTTATATTCATAGAAATCACTTGCAGCCGACAGATCCATTACCCTTACACAGGATATTCTTCATCTGCAAACAAAATACTTATGGAATCATTTTGTTTCGTTTAGGAAAATGCTTTCCTGCTTCTCTCAGTGCATATCATGGAATCACAGAATGGTTTGGGCTGGAAGAGACCTTAAATGTCATCTCTGCCATGGGCAGGGACACTTTCCACTGTCTCAGGTTGATCCAAGCCCCATTCAACCTAGTCTTGAACACTTCCAGGGATGGGGCAGCCACAGCTTCTCTGGGCAACCTGTGCCAGGGCCTCAGCACCCTCTGGGTAAAGAATTTCTTCCCAATATCCCAACTAACTCTGACCTCTTGTCATTGTGGAGACATTCCCCCATATCCTGTCACTCCAGACCCTTGTCCAAAGTCCCTCTCCAGCTCCCCTGTAGCCTCTTTAGGCACTGGAAGAGGCTCTAAGACCTCTCCAGAGCCTTTCTGTCTCTAGGTTGAACAACTCCAACTCTGCCAGACCGAGTCAGAAATAATTGCAAACACACTGTGAAAATCAAAGAGGGCACTGATTCCTCAGGCAAGCACGTAGAATTCATCACATAGACGTCTGTTATTTCGATTTTTTTTTCTATCAACTGCTACATAAATACATCCATTTTAAAAAAATCCTGCCTGCAAACAACAAGGCATTTTTAAGGCTGGAATTTTCTAGAAAGCAGAGGAAGAGAGTAAGGCGAAGGAGGCTTTTTTTAGTTGGCCTTATGGAGCAAGCACACAGCCAAGCCCTTTGAAGCACAGGACTCAATTCACAGTACTGCTGAACCCATCTTGCCTCCAACACCACCTTTCCCACCATGTGCTTCACCCTCTCTTTCTGAGGCCTTGTCTTATGTAAGATCATTTAATTTTCCACATATTCTCAGCCAGCTGACAAAATTCCAGGAATTACAGACAGAATAAATTTCCAGGTGCTTTTCCCTCAAGGTCTTCAGTAAATGCCTTAAATAGGTTGTGTTCATTATCTGCTTCACCTGAAAATAGTTACACTGATAGTTACTAGACCACAAGGAAGACACACAGGGACAAAGCCAAGATGCTTTGATATCTTCTATCAAAATCTTCTATCAAATTTGACCAAAGGAAGAATGAGGTCAAGACCACTGGGAAAAGGAGTTTCAGAGGACCCATGTACCAAAGAAGCAGTATCATCTCAGTTTCTAATCAACAAACCTGTCCATATAAAAATGGACACCAAAAAAAATAAGGTGAAGAAGAGCAAGAAGTGGGGGAAATGTGTTTCAAAGGGAGAAAAAGAAACACATTTCTGAAAGGGAGCTACCCACGGCATCAGCCAGCTAACGTTAGAAGAGGATGCTAATCACTATTTCATAATCAACTAAGTTGAACCCATATTGTGGCTTTTAAAACATCATAACAGAGCCTGTGTATTCCTCTGCCATGAGCTTTGACTTCTGAATGAGACAGCTCTTACGAGTTTCTCACAGTTTCAAAGGGTGCTGGAAATGCTGTGCTGTTTTATCTTTATTTATCCCACAAGAAAGACATCCCCTGATTTATGTCACATTTAATCACTGTATTAAATGGGGAGAACTGCTGTTAGAACGACAAAGGCTTATTTACATTAGTCCTAGTTTGATCCCAGTCATGTGCAAGCAGTTTCCTCTGATTTGATGAACCATATTGATGAGACAGAATGAATGCTGCAAAGCACTTTTTATCTGCAAATAAATATGTATTTGCCACCAAGACTTTGTCCAATATAAGCTCTAAACTCCAGAGGCAGGGAAAATATGCTCCCCACTGGGGTACACGCTCTCTGCTAGAGTGTGACTAAATCTACTCTGCTGGCAGACTAGATTTAATAACGTTCTTCTCCTTCCCAAGAATGTTATAAAGCTACATTAACATCCTCAGGCAAAAGTCTCCACAAAAAGTAAAAGGAATATTGTTTCTATTTTAGAGATGTGATAAAACCCTATAGCCAACCACCTACATAGTAAGTATTTCCATTCATCTTGGTGGCTGAAAACTCAACATTCAGAGCACCTCTAAGTTTAGAATAAAGTAGTATGGGAAGTTAAACACTTGAGCAAATCCAAGATTGCAATTACCTTAGTTAAAGTGCAATCTTGATTTATCAGCTGGTTCTTACTAGGAATCTTTCTGTCATCTTTCCACAATGAATACAGATGGCTGCACAGAAGGCTCAAGGCATATAGCAAATAATATGTACTACATGGATTCTGGAGAAGATATCCTTTCATGCATATACCAAACCCAAAGAGAGACAAATCCACAACCAGTAGAACGGAAAAGAAACCACCAGAAAAAGAAAGGTAAAAAATAATTTCAGCACAAGGAGTCAAACACGCAGACCCACACTACACTTACCAAAATAATTTAAATTCATCTTTATGACATTGCTTTAGGTCTCTTTGCTAAACTACCTGAAACCCAGACGCTGGAGCTCATGTACAGAAACTTTAGGCAAAACTCTGGTTTTATTGTTATTATGGAATATGAAACAACAACTCATTGTTCATGGCTAGATGCTATGAACATGAGCAAATTTAAAATAGGCTCAGCACTGGTATCTACAGCACCAAAAACTGGGCACTTTACCAGAACCTGCTGTACAAAGTGCTGCCTTACAGTTGTACTAACACTTAATCCTTACTTATTGCACTTCTCTTTTACAAAGCCTAAGTGTAAAATGGCACCAAATGCAGTGTGAAAACACAGTAATTCCCAGTTGCCTTATTAAAACATTGACAAGGTTGCAGTGAGATGTGCTGGAGAGGCAGCTCTGCAATGTTATTACCATGTGGTGGAAGGAAACCTTATCTAGAAAGTGAGTTCGTTGAGATGACATCTTCATATTTCTTCTGACTGCTTACCTGTTCAATAAATAAATATATTCCTATTTTAAATAAACATGGAATTTTTAGATTCCTTCATTATTACCTAATCTCCACTGAGGCCTGAGGTGGCCACCTAAAAAACAGAGACTAGACAGGCATAAGGGAATAAAGGTGGGTATTTATTTGAAGGGCCTTCAAAGGTACACCTTGGGGGGTCCAGAGGCTACTGCCAAGATGGACCCCAAGATGGATGACAGGGCACGAGTTCTTCCCACTTTTATAAGTTCTGTTCATTTGCATACCAGAGTTAATTCTCCAATTAAAGCTTCAGGTAATGATGTATTTTCCTCAAGCTTGCCCCCCTCTCAGAGGCTTTTGGTTGATACTTTTTGGGCCTAGGATGGTCTGGGTGTCCTTGAAGAGCAGGCTTGGAGAAGCTTTGTTATGTCTACCCAGCATAAGAGAAAAACAGCTAACAGGCTGCAAGAAGCTCCACCGTTACACACTAGGCAGTACAGGATTTGAGAAATATAAAAGTTAAAACCTAAGGCATCACCACCAATAAAAGCTTTTTTGTAAAGGAAGGGCACAGTACTGGGCAGAGATTCACCAAAATCTTTCCAAATGCTGTAATGTCATAGTGGCAGCACAAGCTACACATAGAAGCACTTAAGCTGCCAGTACCCAGAACAGCACATAAAATCCAGGAAACTTATAGGAATTACACTGGTACTTACAGAAAAGCTTAGTACACAGTCAAATTCCTAACAGCATCAGAAAGCTCCATCACTGCCACCAAGCTGGACACATCTTAGGCAGGGCCAGTGTTTAGGTGACACTGTACAAGCACGAGTAATCCACTTGAGTGACATCTTAATTAATGGCTCTTGAATTGCTGGGGAATACATGCATTTCTCAGATACTTCAGAATTGTTAAATAATGTGGTGAATCCATTACAACAACCTGTCTGAAGTTCCTGCAAGTCTTTGAAAAGTTCCTGTAAATCTCTCTGGTTACTGCTGTGATCTTTGACTAGATGCTGTTCCACTGTCCCTTACACCCTTGGCAGACAGCAGCATGTAGGCAGGGGCAGGGCATTGCTGGGAAGCTGGGAGATGCTGTTCTTAGCAGAAAAGGAAGGTGGTAAAACAGGTGAAATTCATAAAAACGCTGGAGCTGATTTCAAGCTGCCGTTGCAGAGCAGCTGCGTCTGCATCTCGTCTCCTGTCTCCTCTATCCAGACCCGGACCTTATCCCTGGGCTTCCTGGCTTGGCCCTGGGGCTGTCTGTGGATTTCCTGGGCTGTGTGTGATGCTGAGCAGTGCCTCTAGACCCAGTCCTGGCTCAGTCTCCTCTGTGCTTTGCCATCACCTCTTCCAGGTGGAGCTGCTGGCCACCACTGCACCCTCTGGCCTTTGGAGCATCATTCCTCATAAAGAGGCACCTGAAATCCTCACAAATCTCCCTGAAATACTGCTGCTGAGCACAAAGCAAACCCAGGGAAGGCATGCTGGGATCATGGTGTGACACAGCAGTCGGTGCCTTGTTCCACGACTGAGGGCTGACAGGGCTGTGTGCTCCTTCAAAGTGATCTCATTGGAGTGACACGGCAAACCCTGAGAGGTGACATCAAACACTACCTGTGCCTGCTCCTGGAACAAAGAGCATCCTTATTAACAGCAGCATGATTGCTAACGTGAGGATGAAAAGGTCCATGTTCCTGATGGTCCTCAGGTTTGTGTTAGAGGTAAAAAACACCATTTCCCAAAACATTTACAGTGACAAAACTACGAGATTGTAGAAATTAAAAAAGGCTTTTATCGTAACTGACTATCATTTTGATGTTTTAATTCTTCAGACAAATTTAGAAGACAAGTTCTGCTCTAATAAGTCTTGTATGATCCTTTTTGCTCCTGGCCTTGTCACCTATCCTGACCTAACCAGCTTTCCAGGAAAGAAAGCAATTTACAGTGGGGACATCTTTCCTGTGAGAACATGGGTGGTGGAACATTAAATGGTGAAGCCTTTTGAAGAGCGGCACCAACATGGGCACATATTATCAATTTATCTATGTGCCAATACCAAGATGAATCCACTTTTTTATCTTTTTAGTTTACATGTGGTACCACGTGACAAAGACGGGGATCCTGCTGTAAACTTATATTCCAAAATGGATTTTGAGTTGTAAAGCACACTCGGACAGTGGGGAAACTGTGATTCGTTCAGTTTGGTTTTGCTTCTAGTGCAAATGTTTAACCTTTTGCTGGGACCAAAAGGGAGAGCAGAAGGCCCTTGACTAGACAAACATAGTCTAGATATAGAACATGAAAAATTCAGACATGTTTCTGAGATGAGGTAACATAAAGTCCACAAATTTATTTGAAAACTAGATTCCTTACTCAAAGGGTAATTCATAAGTGCCTTCAAGAATAATGATTCAATGCCATGCACATGGAATTAACAACACAACTCCATTGCTCATTTGTGGAGATTTCATAATGAATAGAGATGTAATGTCTTCCAAACTAAAGAGAGGATTTTTCTAAGATTAAAAGCAATATGTAGCTTTAAGTGGGTTAATATTTATGTTAGACCAGTGTAGCAAATCCAAATACACAAAGAAATGTAACTCAAGCTTTGGAGGAAACTGCAATTAAAAAATGAATTAAAATCAAATTAATCTTTGCCCTGTCCCAGTGTAATGATTTAACTGCAATTATGAAATCTGTAGTGGAAAAAAATTTAAATGAAGAATAAATTACACATATAACTGCACAAAGGCAGAGAAAGCTAAAGGAAAAGTACAGCAACTCAACAATAAAAGTGCTTTGCTCCAGGTCAAATCTTATTATTTGAACTAGAGGTACTTGGGACTCATCTGCATAGCAGAAGAAAACAATTTTACAGCAAAGTTGTGAAGTTTTGAATGAAGTAGACGGACATCTGGGGAAGGATATTTCCATAAACAAATGCTGACACGTGACAGATGGCTACAAGGGCTATTTGAGGACTACTGTATGCATTCACGCTATTCATACCACATTTCTCTTTACAGGCTTCCTAGCAACAGAATTTCTAACTAAATCCCTCAGAAGCCACATGCTCTCTGAAGGACTCACTACCCTCCCCCTAAAAGAGCATTTGTGGGGGGGAATTCAAGAAAGTCATTCAAGAAAAGTATTAAACAAATGCTCCTCCTGGTTGGCAAAGGAAGTACATGAGCGATTTGAACTGGTTCAGTTGGAAAATTTTTTAAAGTATCTTCCAGACATGATTTGTTGCCATCGTGCCGCATTTTGTTTTATTAAAGCTGGGCCCTGAAAACATTTCCATTGCCTGTGAGAGGAAAAAACCACACATGCTGAAGGTGTGATTCCTCAAAGGTTTTACAGGGAGAATTCATGCTCTAAGGGCGTGAGCCAGGTAACCACTGGCAGCAATGCTGAAAGCTGTGAGCACCTGTAGCTGTAAACTCCTTGCTGGCCTCTACTTCAGCTTTTACATTTCCTCTGTCTCTCAGCAATGCTGCAGATATTGTCTGAGGATATTGGCTTAAACATCATGGGATTTAAGACCTGAAAGTTACGTGAGGCAGCCGTGGAGGACAGGGCAAAAGGGGATGTCCAGGGAGTTGACTTTGGAGCACTAAATTTAAAATAATCTAACCACACAAGGTCTTCAAGGCATTAGACTACACATTTCCCCACATGCCAAGCATACATTGCTTCTGTGCAACTGAAAAATAAAATGCTGTAGAAAAATCACTGGGGGATGACGGGAACTTCCTTCATCTGCCAAAGGAACAGTGAAAAATAAAAAGCCAAACCATTCTGCTACAATCTGGTATTTCCGCATTTTTTTTCTAGATTTCAGAATGAAAGATATCAAAATTGCACTGGAGATGGTCTTAGTAAGGTTTCACCCTGACTTCAGCTCACATTTTTGACACATTGTAGCAGACATACCACTTGAAGCCATGAATTCAACACAGAAAGAATATCTGAGAGTATCCAGAACAATATCCAGAACAATGAAAACAAGATAGGAAAAAAGAGCTTTATTGGTAAGTGCATTTATATTTGTAGCCATGAACATACTGGGTTGTTGCCTTGGGGTATGTTTATTAATTTATCTTTTTTTCCGTTTTTTTTTTTAATTGAAGCCAAGTAGGTTTTTATGGCTTCTCGACGTACACAGCTCAAATAAGGAGATACTGGATCTGAAACACATCCAAGTTAAAATCATGGTCTGCCATTAATTCACTAAGAGAGAGCTACATGATTTCCCAAAGACCAAAGCACACATTTTTAAGCTACAGAGTGTGAATTTATCAAGAATTATTCTTTATTCACTGATATATCATAAGGATCCCTTCATGAGCTAACCTTCATGATCTATGTACCGGATATGTGGAACTGCTCAAGTGCCAAATACTCCTATTACCTCAGCATATACTTCCTAAAAAATCTTGAAGACACAGAGATGTTCCTCATAATCTCCTCACATGTGTTTCAGGCATCTCTTCACCTTCCATTTTAAGAAAGACATTATTTTAGAAGGCTCAAATGCCTTAATTTTGATCATCCAATCTACACTGAAAACTTCTCATTTGCCAAACAGCAACTTGCCTGGAGATTAGAACTCTCCAAATTAATAATCAGTGCTGTACTTGCTCTTATTTGCACTCTGGACATCCTTTCTACAGAGTCTGGGCAATCCTCCATCCCACTGCCAGTTCCAAAGCCCTTTCTTTGCACGTTCCTGTATTTTAATACATACAGCAAGAATCCACAGGCTGTCAGTTTCTCTCAGAAGATACAAGGAACAAAGAGCATTCTCTTTTCCTTCTAATCAAAACTAATACATAGAAAATATTATGCTAGAACCTATATTGACTGTAGTCTTTTTGGGTATTGTCAGCAAAATGTGGTATTACAAATCCCTGGAGGCAGCATGGACACAGATGGATGAGGCAGCACAGCACAGCTCTACCTTGGAGCATTCATTTACCTAAGTCCTTGCTATTACCTCAAACACCCAATTTACTTACATTAGAGGCAGCTCAGTTTCTATGCTCCAGTTTTGATAATTCATGTACTGGTCTGATGTATTATTGGGCATGTTTTCTTTTTTTCTTTTTGCCATGGATTTGGCCATTCCCTTTTATTGCCACGGGACTTTTTGCCGTATATTCATTACGATACGGGTCGTAATTTTTAAGTAGAGAATCTATTACTCTGTAGTTCACTGAGATATTTCTTAAATCCTGTCACAAGGAAAACCATAAGTTTTCGTATTTAAAAGATGCAAAAAAACATCACAAACTTCTGGAATAATTTATGGGATTTATGCCACTTTATGCTTTTAAATCACAGCACTGATGACGGATGCATTCCCCTCCCGAATGCTGACTGGGCTCATGACACAGAGGTTTTTCATCTCAGACTTTCAATGTCACAGCATTTACAAAGCTAAAGACATCTCTCCATCCCTGGTCACTTCCCTGGCAGATACCTCCAGCTTTGTCAAGTCTCTCTGCAGCGATGTTTAACTTCTCCTTGTGTTTTATTATATAAAAACAACTTTTAGTGAAGATGTATTTGGCATCTTTACCACTGGGAAAGGAAAGCAATAAGGAATGGTGCATTCTCAACTGCTGCATACCTTCAGGGATCAGGTTTATAAGAACCACGATTTAAATGGAACAGATAAATGAAAATCCATCTGCTGTTGGGAAAATGAAGCCTCATAGCCCTGAGTCCCCCAAAAGAAGCTGTACAAATTTGTCTTCTGAATTAACATCAAAGGTTGTGGGGAGCAGACACATATGAAATCAAAATATGAAGGGATCACTGGCTCTACCATGGTTTTACCTTGTAAACGTTTGGGGGAAAGGAGCTGTGATTTATTTTGCTGAATAGTAGGGCATACAGGAGACAAAAAAACCCAGTATGTCCCCAAGTAGAACTTCAAACAGATTGAACCATTGCTTTAGTTTCGAGTGATTAAAGAAAACCATATGAAATAAAATTTATTTGATGGACCACTAATATCGGCTGTATTTACCTGGATGGTGAAATTCAGCTTACTGGCAGACATATTTGACAAAACTACTCAAATTTAAACACCTATGTTCATCATAACATTCTGAAACAAAATGTCAATCTCTAATTCGATTCTGCTGAGGAAGAAATCAAGCTACAGTTCAATGGCTCTTTCAAGGCCTGAAAAGGCCTCAGTGAGAAGCTCCTATTTACATCTCCTATCACTGGATAACCTGTCTTCCTTAGTACACAGCTCAGTAAAGTGCTTTATTGAATCCCCTTCTCATTCAAAATATCAGAAGTTAAAACTTTGGTCTTTTTTTTGTGTTACAGATTAGCACTTTCATTTTTCCTCTCTCCAAGAGAAATCCCAATAATGCTGTATTTCCCAACATCACACTTAAAACTGCACTTTCTTACTGCATTCCTTTACAAGTTTCCTTTAAGCTGAACATAAAGTTTACAGCTTGGCTGTGAAAAATGTAACTGGAATCATTTCTTCCTGACGTGACAATTGGAAAAGAAAAAAAATTACAGAGGAAGCACACAGACTTTTAATTGACTATCATGGCAATTATATTACCCCAGAGATACTCATTTGGAGAAGGGGTCTTGGCAATAAGACATTAAAACAACTGTGTTTTCTATGTCTTGGGTATCTTTTATCAGAGGTTCTCAGTGCATCTACAATCATTCATTAATTAAACTGCAAGAGCTCCCAGTGTCACCAAGCAATTACTGCTTATCTCCCCTTAGTAAATACTAAATCAGGGACAGGGACAGCTAATTTCTGGGAAGAATTTACATCTGTCCTTCCCAACTGATATTACTTTTATAAATGAATTAGGTTTCCTAGGTGGGTATTTGAGGTACTGATGTGTTGTATGTGAGGCAGAAAGAGACGTGAGGCACAAGCTGGTGCACACAAATGTCTGAACACCGGAGGCAGCTCAGAGCCAAAGGGACTGCAGAGAAGTGAACCAAAGAAGCCCCGAGATAAATCTAACCCTCCCTACTCCTAAAATGCACAACAGCCATAAGGCCCAAAGTTCCTTTACAAGGAAAGCTGCAATAATGGTTGAAACCCATAATTTCATTCATTTACATGACAGGTTACCTCCTTACGGTTTTTTTTTGTTTCCATGAACAATGCTTTCCTGAGGTTTTTGATTATGATTTTCATCCTTTTTGGCCCTAGATGCAAACCTGTCATAAGATCTTCTAGTAGCAGCAACGTCACACCCATCTCTCTGGTAGGATCCAAATGCATTTCTAACACCAATGACACAAAGTCCCCTCTCCTTCAAACAAACCCAGGACATTAATGCTCCTCCTGTCTGCTAACATTCAACTTTGTAAAGTATTTTAGATGCAGTTTGTATGCTAGACTCTACTCATTATGTTTTTAATGTCCAGGAATTCTGAAGCCCTTGTAAAAGTCTTATGGTTTTAATGAGAACATATTTATTATTTCAGTTTAACTTTAATTAGACCTTTGCCACAAGTCTGAAGTAAAAAGAGAAGGCTGCCTTCCTCTGTCAAGTAGGTGTTTTAAACAGCCTGAATGAGCAGAAGTATTTCTTTGGGGCAGATAAGTACTATAAACATTGAGAGGTTCCAAGGCACAATGGTTTGCATATAATGTAATAGCCTTTTCAATTCAGGAAGCTGAGATTCATATCTACCTAGGACAGAAGCAAAATTAATTTGATGGCCTCAGTATAGACCTCTTGGACCTAATTAACATTCCAAATCTCTCTCAGAAACAGTACTTGAGCAGTTTCTTAAATGAGAACCAAAAAGAAATAACACTGCAAAGCCTGAGGTGACAAAGCTCAAAGGGAACAGTCATTTTGGTTCATGATTATGTTTTCTATAGAAGAGGGAACAGAAATGCATATTAATGAGAATGAAGGGTTTGGAGAGAGATGACCTCTTCTTACAAACTTTATCTCATTTATATCATTAGATATCGAAGAGAGTCAGGCCACCCCTTTCGTACTGTTGTACTATTTGCTCCAACTTTTCACCTCCTACTTCCAGACAATATTGAAGATAGAGAAACTCAAATTCTGTTTCATCTTCAGTGCTTAGAAGATACTGTGGATTAAGATCTTTTACCAGCACAAAGCAATGCACGACTGAAAAAACGAGTTCCATAAACATCAACCCTCAGCAGGCTCCAGAGCAGATGTAAAGCCATTGGTACAATATGGTTGCTCAGCCTCCACCTGCCTCTTTATGGAGCCCTTTGAATGGTACAGATAAAGAAAAAAAAGTATAAAACATGTTCCTACTCACAATTTTAATCAAAGGAAAATATTAAATTGGGGAGATCATTTGCCTTGTTTTAGGCCAAAGGACATAATGGTCAGAGCTTAAGTGACACTTAATGAAAATGAAATCTCTTAGAAAAATAAAGAAATCTAACCAAATCCTATATTAATTCTAATTCTCCTTGCAATTTTCAAAAAGGAAATCTGAGAAATTTCACTTGTGTAAGTTTGATGCCAAGCAATCATCAGCTGTGCAACAAGTGGAACAGAAGTGATAACTTAGCAGAGTCCAAGTGAATCAGCGAGGTGATCTTGTCTTACCCTTTAGCCTTAAGCAGTCACTTGGCACATGCATGGGATGAGGCCTTCTTCCATTTTTCAAACAGAACAGAATTGCCTCCTATCAGCAGAAATGAACACTTCTCCATCCTTTAAAAACACTTCCCTTTGCACCTCTCTATTCTGTGTGAGCACGCTATAAACTCCAACAGCAAGACAACAATCTCTGCTCCTGTAAAATAAACAGCAGGAAGCTTCCTAGCTTTTCCCATTCAACAGCACCAAATTTATTTTAGTCCAGCAGACCAAAGACACATTCCTGCTAAAGTGACACTCGCTCAATGAAACACCAAAGCCATTTTCAACACTGCTGACTCCTATTTCGAGCTGCATTGCATCGAACTGCATTATGTGGGGAAGCAGCCTACAAAAAGTACGGCAGCAAGCTGGTTTCTAGGGCATCAACAACTGCCTTTTCATGGACCTCTCTAATGAAGAGTGTGGGCACATATGTGAAGGCAGCATGAAAACTCATTGTGTTACAGAGGCTTGCTGTGAGCCAGACGTCTGAGCTACTTTAAAGTCCCAGCAAGTCTTTGTCTGAGAAAACAAGTAAATAGCTCTTTTTATTTGGCCTTTATTGGAATAATTGATGTTGCTATAGAGAACATAGTCATAAATTCAATCATCATTCTCTCAGAAAACCAAAACAATCTTTCTAAGGAACAGCCCGAAAGCAAGCGCAATAATTTAGCAGATAGGTTAAGCACGATCGTAACTGCGGAGAGAATTTACCTTGCAAATTAAGAACCTACGGGTCTAAATCTATACATTTTAAATGGTGCACAATGCTACCTTTCCTCAAAGGCAGTTCCAAATATCAAGTGACAATAGAATTTTCAGATATCAAACACTTCAAACACTGACTTTTGACAGTTTGTACTTACACAGGAGAAAATCATCCCAAAGAACAGAGGTTCCAATTAAATCTCAAACTTTTTTATCTGAGAATTTGGTGGCCAAAAAACGCTTTCAACTATGGGCACAGTAACAGAAGGGATTCAGGCTACTTTTTTTTTTTTTCTACCCAAAATAACTTTGAGCAGATTTTCACAAAACTGTCTTGTTATCCATCCTTTTGAGTACTGATCCCAGTGACTCCGTCGGGGGGAGTTGGGAAAGCACCCTTAGAGACACTTCTTGCCCTTTTCTTGCCCTTGCTTGCTTGAGTTCTGTCTTGGCAATCACTTGCTGCTCTCTCGGTGGTGGACTAAGTTCACAGTTCAGACAAAGGCAGCTTGCTCAAGGCATTCTCCACTGGGGAAACCAGCCACAAGGCCACTTACACTCTCTTTTTCCCTCCTGACAGCAATTCACTTTTAAAAAAAAATTAAAAAGGACTCTAGGATGCAAGGTAGATTTGAATCCATCATTATCCAGACAAAACCACCTCAACTGGAGCTTTCAGCTGGTTCTTTAAAACCTCTTCTGTCAAGACGGGGAGATGTAACAATTTTCCCACCAATATGTCTCAGAAACCTGAAATTTCACTCGTCTTTACACCCTCTGCCAGAAGGAATCTGTGGTTTCAGTACATGAAACATCAGTAATGTAATTTCATGGAAGTTCATGTATGTGGAAATCTGATGCTGAACTGCACACAAGACTCATCTAGACCAGCACTACCTCCGCACCAGGTACTCCAGAAGGAAAGGAAAGAGCTTCATCCTCTGGTACAGTGGAAGGGGAAGGGACAAAAGTTGAGCAACACACCCTTTTAATTCTTCTGCCATGGTCCTAAGTAACCTGGCATTTAAAAAAAACCTTGAATTTTCCACCAGAGGCTGGAAAATGATACCAAGCTTTTTAAAAGTTTCCTCATAAAACACCAATGAAATATAAAGTGAGTAGCATTTTTTTAATAAAAGTAACTTTGCCAGTTACCCAAAAGTTTCTCAGTTTGCTGAAATGCCACTAAGGTCGGCATAAAGTGTTTTCATTAAGGTTGCTCTGCACCAAGGCGTTCCTTCCCAAACAGCAGAGAGAAGCTGGCGATTGCCCCCTCAGCATGCCAGTGGCACAAAACAGGATTTTTATGGGTCTGTAGACAAGATCACACAGGAAGAAATAAACTCTCCCTGGATGAGCCAACGGGAATCGCATGTCAGCACTTCATGAGGCCTCAAATTCCCTCCATTTGCTACAAATCACATTATATCTCAGGAATTCCTATATGAAATAGTCATTCCTCAGGCAAGGTCTCCATTTACTCTTGCCTGAGGTAGACTCTGAGTCAGATCTTCAGAGCTGGGCTCCTGGATGTTGGTGACAGACTGGCAGAGGGAAAAGCTTCTCCCAGCCACAATGTCACACGCTGATGAAGGGCAGATCCCCTTAATTTCAACAGGAACGTGGCTTGGGCCCATCACTTCTGCCATTCAGGACCAAAAATGCATAAATAAATATCTCAGAGAGTTTTTAAACTGGCAGCTTTCTCTGAAGAGAAGCCCGATCTGTTAGTAAAGTATTCTTGGTAAAAACTCTCAAATCTCTTTACCCTTATAGGGTAGAAAATCAAGTTTGTAGCTTTAGTCTGGTCCGCGTCCAAGGCTGGAACATCTGCAAACTTTAAATCCCGTTTTACTATAAACTCAAAACAGACTTACCCAGGAAAGAGTTTGTGGTGATGATTGAAGCCAAACACTGTTAAAAAAATTTAAAACCTGAAATATTAATTGTTAGTACACCCTTCCCTGAGACAAGACTGCTTTGTAAGAACATGAGCCAAAATAAGAGTGATATCCAAAAAAATTACAATTCTGCTTCACATTTTGGGATTTTGATCTGTCAACAAGGGCCTGTCACTTTAACAAATGATTCAAAANTTAATTGTTAGTACACCCTTCCCTGAGACAAGACTGCTTTGTAAGAACATGAGCCAAAATAAGAGTGATATCCAAAAAATTACAATTCTGCTTCACATTTTGGGATTTTGATCTGTCAACAAGGGCCTGTCACTTTAACAAATGATTCAAAACCCAGGAAGAAAACAAAACAACAACTGTATTTCCTGAGGAACTTGCCCAAAGTTAAGACATTTATAATTTCTGCATATCAACAAAACAAACGAGACAATGTCATCTATTTTGCAAGATGTTAGAAAGAAACAAAAAAAATTATCCACTGCCTTTAGCTTTCTCTAGTCTATCCAAAAAGCATGTTATATACCTTTTCACTTCACAGTTAAGCCTTGAAACAGAACACTATGAAAATTCAAAGGTCTTTCCTTCCTTCTTTCCTTCCTTCCTTCCTTCCTTCTTCCCTCCCTCCCTCCCTTTCTTCCTTTTTCGTTCTTTCATTCTTTCTCTTTGCCACACTCAAAGTACCTCAGAGGGGAAAATGTTCCCCTCTTTCAGACACAGAAATTCATGTTCATTCAGTAGAGGGGAGAAAAACATGGAAAATAAGGTGCCTTGACACTTAGTCTAGCACCCTATCCACTGGACTGTCCTCCAAAACTAAGGACTGCAAACACAATAAATCATATGGGGTCAAAATCAAACAGAAGCTGAATCACCGAAGACTGGGAGATCAAAGGATATGCACCAATCTCCTTGAGGTGAGGTGCTTTATGCCACATTCTGATATTTATACCCTTAAAAAGCAAGGCTGAAGAGTGATGGAGTATGAAGGCTCAAGGGGAAAACGGACATCTATTCTTCTTCACACAACTATTAATGGTCAAAATGTTTGGGGCTGTGTGCAGGAACAGCACATGTGTCTATAGAACATCAATGTTAGAGAAAGAGCAATATCTGGCACAGAAACACACTTCTGGTAAGAGAAACTCAAATTTTACAAGCAAAAAGCCCCTCAACAAAACCCTAAATATAATATTGTGCAAGGCAAACAAAATTTCTGAGAAATTATTTCCCAATGGCTTCCACCAGAGAAAGGAAACCAAGCTAACTGAAAACAGAGCACACAGACCCACCTTTGCTCTAGTCCTGTGGCAGAAAGATACACACCATTCTCAAACTCAGTTTCACTTATTTTCTGTAAGTTCTAATTACCACCAGTACTTTAATTACTGCGTTTTGCAGAAGACCCTTACAATAACCATAGAAAAAAGTCATTAAAGCTAATGAAAAATTCAATTCCAATGACTTCACTAGTTTGGCTTCCAAATTCAATTTCAGAGTCTTGGAATAAAAAACTTCGACAGTGTACATCATTAAATAATTGAATGTCATATAAATGTCCTCTTTTAGTAATCATTCATTTAATTATCTCCACTGCTGAAATAATGCAATAAGCCCATGTTGATCAGTATGACTTAACACTTCCAAGCACAGATCTAAGAATTCAAAACCAGTTATAGCATTTTTCCTCCAGAAAGATCAATTTCACTTTCAGTGTATACCTTCTAATATCCAGGATTATTAGCTCCTACTGTTGGGTTCACCATTCAACTCAGACTTTAAGAGAAATATGTATTTACATAGATAAGAAAAAACTTAAGAGAGTAAGAACTGCTGAAATCAACTAGGGATTGAAATAGAGAAGAAGATGCTAAAAGTCAGATCAAACTTTAGGGTTTTTTCTCTGTATCTCTACAAAGAGATTATTTTCCCTTTTCCAGTAACTTGCCAACCTTTTGTCCCCGGAGTGTAGTTGGTATTTCTTGTTTAAAACTCCATGGTAGCAAACGGATCACAGTTAGCCCAGATGTGGGATTTGAAGGTAGAAATACTGCTGTAAATTTTTTTGAAGTGTATGTTTATTGAAAGTCCATATTGGAGTTTGCCAACATAGTGGTATCTGAGGTATTCTTAGAATGGATGACACAATGTACAGAAAACACAGTATTTCCTGTTCTACTGATTAGTACAGATCAGAAAATGCGTATTTTATTATGATTCATTGTCAGTAGTAATGTTCCCATTTAATATAATTTTAAATAGCAGTATATATTATAACCATATATCAAAATATTTCAAATTACATTCACAGGAACTCACAAATATGGATATATTTACATGTGTGTGCCACTGCTACAGGTTTCTGTCTGCAAAAGAGAGATGCCATATGTGAAACAGAGGTACTGCTCCTCAAGGCTGTGAAGTCACTTTTATTCACATTAAAAATAATCATGCACATGCTGCCTACCAGGGAGCATCCTCAAGCTTTTTATATCAAAAGGGACATTTCTACTTCCTATAGGTTGTCCACTTGCAACAAAAGAAACCTGTGACTGAAATCACCACCACTTCCTTAATGTTAAGTATTTAACATTCCTGTATCATTCATCCCATTCTCTGAATTGTTTTCAGCAACTTTAAAATGCAGAGTAACAAGTTTTTTTTAAGAAGAGCAGGTTCACTGGTAGCATGGAATCAGTAACCAACCAAGAGTCTGACCCTTTGTAACATTCTTCCAATACTTTACTAACTCCAGTGAGGGATGAATGAAAATAAATTAAAGAAATCCCACATCCTTCTCTTTGATCACTAAAGACTTGTATAGAAGGAGATCTCAATTTAGAAAGAAAACAAAACAGAATGAATAAACCAAATCTGTACAAAAGGTTTTGACATATAACAGGCACAATTCTTGCCATCAATAAGCAAGGACTTTTTTAACCTTCTCTGGAGAACTCAGCCTGTGGCATTAAGCTTGCACTGGGAAAAAAAATGCAAACTGTAGCATTCTTATTTTCAATCTAAGTCATGCAAAGGGATAAATCATGTGCTTGAGTGGAGCAGAAAAGCATGTCACTTTGAAAAATCATTACCTAGGTATGCTGGCTACAATGATTTCCCACCAACAACATTACTGAGTAATGAGAACAACTGAACTCTACCTTCTTCTCACGATGGAGCAGTGACTGTTCCTGCCAGTCTGCCTATTTCACATAAAGGACTCGGGGCATTATGAGTATTACCAAAAAAAATTAATGAATTCAGAGAGCAATCACAGCCCTGAGGCGACCTGACACCAACCATGGCTGATCTCACCCAGAGATCACACTGCCACTTCACAGGTTGCCCCATCTCTAACACACCCACCCACATGGCCCCAACTCAGGGAGAAAACAGATTTTCTCAGAACTTGCAGTGTGACCTCTACAACACACACCACTAGATTCCTCTAATTTATCTATGTTCACACAGGAACAACTGCTAGAAAAGCATCAGGTGCTGAGCACTGATAAATCCAAAATCTTCCTGGAAGTGCCCCTGTGATTACTGAGTTATTCTCTCTGTTCAGAAAAGCAACCTGGCTCAAGTCTGAAGTCCAGCTTCAGTCTCCAGTTTGGTGGATCACTTCTTTGTCACCACCAGGTTTTTTTCCCATTACTAATTTTCTGTTCTTCAAAAAAGATATGCACAGATTGTAATCAACAGCCCAGATCCCTGTCTTCCTACAACGAAATACACTGAGCTCCCTCCCAATCCCTTTAACACATTTTTCTAGTCATCTGAGCATTTCTGAATTCCATTCAATTTTTCAAAACTATTGCTATTTTTCTTTATATCAACAAGCTAGATGTGACTATGATGGTCTAAAGATAAAAGTACATCAACATCTGCTCACGTGTTAGGAACCCATATAGCTTTAACATAACACTTTAAAATCTTTATAATAAAAGTATTACTTGACAAAAAAGGAAACATAAAAATAACCTACAACTGAAAATGTGCAAAGATTATATATAAAATGGATATATATAGATATATATATATATGGATTACCATATTCAGATTTTATCCAGATTTCCATAATGCTGTTACATAAGATAACTGGAAAATGACTGAATTTAATGCACTGAACACGATGTCTGCTGCTTTTAACAATGGAATCTTTCTGGTTAACATTTCCTGTTAACAAAGGTTTCTTTGGAAGGAAAAGGGCCAGCTCAGAGAAGAGGATGGGCATAGACAACCTCAGCCTGGCAAACTGAAAACGTGGACAGTGCGGCAAACCTCTAACAAATAACGAGTCTTCCTTAGCATGCAAACACCTAAGAGAAACTAAAATGTCCACAGTCTATCATAAAAAATTCATAAATAATTCTTATTCTGGGCTGGCAAGGGATAGATGGTTAAAAGACACACATCAAACACGTGCAACTGAGGCACATGTGTGACACACCATATGGGTGTAGACAGCCTGCAAAACCTGCACCATTCCTTGATGCAAATTTCTTCTAAATCTAAAACATTTCTGACATTGAAGTATTTGTCCTGCCTTAATGGTAATTTAAAGTGATGAGCTTACAACACGACTACAACGGTACAGCAGGAACCAGCTGGAACATTTTACATTTTACAGCAGTAATGTAAATTAAGTAACTCTGGTTTATCAGTCTCACAAGCAGCTCTAAGTTCACTGATATTAAAAAAATGCTTCAGGTAATCAACAAGCTAAGTAAAAATATTTCTATTTTACAGACTTTGTTGCTCCTGGATTTGAAAATGAGCATTTGGGTGCAGTGAAATGAAAGAGGCAATTGGAAATCAATTAGCTCAACTGAAAATGGAAATGGTTTCAGCCCCAGATCTGCAGTCTCCACTGAGACTTGCATCAGTTCTTATTATATCTTATGCTCTGAATTGGGCTTCCTGTGATGAAGAGCTGCAAACACTCCCTGGTTTGGTAGAACTGGAGTATTCTGATATTTATCAACAATGGCAGCAACACAACCACCACCCATGTTTTGGGTTATTTGCATTCCTGAGTTTATAGCTGTTTAGGCAGGTGGGATTTGGTCTATTTAGAGATATTAAATTCAGACTGGGCATTTTCACCCCAGGCTGCTCCTCCACACTGTTAAAAGTTAATTCATCAATGGGATCTACCACAACTAACATAGCCAGAGTCAAGACACTACAGAAAGCCTTCCCATGCTTCTCGCCTCCCTGGAATGGGCATTTGGAAAGAGGATAATTGGGCACAGTTGGGCTTTATACACTGTTTTAAGGAGCAGCACATGAAACACAAGTATTTTTTGGAGCTGCAGAGATCTGTTAATGAGCCATGGCAATGTGGCCTGCCTGCTCTCAGTTAATAAACTTTGCTGTAATGGTAACTGGTGAGTGATGTCCCATTCTTAGTTCACCTCATGAGCTTTATCTCTTACTCTCTCCTATCCTATAGAGGTAGAGGAGCAATTCAGTGACTGGGGGGACATCTGGCAGCTGGTTATGGTCGACCCACTCCACACCTCTCCCAGGAAATAACTGCTTGTGTGCTAGATAAATTTAATTCTGTGTGTATATCCCTTCCACACACATCTAGAGTTCCAGTGTCACAGACTTCATACTGAATGCACATGGTATTCTTCAGAGACTATCATGTGGCTACAGCCAGACAGAAATACTCCATATGGTGTTGCTACCGTACCTATAAAAAGGCTTTAATGAATTCTGACTTCATCCCGCCACATAAGAAGTATGGAAATGTAATGCCTGCCACATTTTGTTGCTCTCAGCCTCTCCTGCAGTCTGTCCTCCTGTGTCTTTTCCTCTCTCGTTCAGCACTGGGAGGCTGTGCTCACCTCTAGCAGGCGCCTAAGAACATCCATCGCCCATCTGTTTGAGTTTAAATCAAGCTTTTTTCTTCAATCTGTTGTTCATGCTGCCCATTGGCTCTTGGAAGAATTATGCTGCTTTACCCCCTCCTTGAAGCATTTCCTTGGCTTCACAAGGGTGGTGCTGTTGACATGTTAGAGATCACTGCCTATCGTGGAGAGCCACAGCATCTCCTGGTTTTCTGGTGTCCTCCCCAGCTCATTCAGTAATTTCCTTTCATCTTTTACACAGATGGCTATTTCTGGACACAATCTCCTTTTTTTGTCTCATTGCTTGCAGTGCACCAGTTATTCAGCAAGATTAGCAGGATTTATAGGTTCCATTCTTGTACAAATAAGAAATAATAATTAACTGATTAGGACATTTTCATAGATGGTATTTTCTAATTTACTTTCCCACTTTAGCGCTTATTAACGCTTTCAAAAAAGAAAACTTATTTTAGGTTTCTCCTTATTTTTCCTCTTTTTTAAAGAAAAGAAAATCCTAATATTAGCACTAAAACCATTTCTATGCATTAGAAAACTATTTCTATACATTAGACACAGACGCATGGAAATACAGTCGAGCTTGAAGATACCAATGGGATTTTCATTGTTAAATAAGAACAATTTATATCTCTGCCTAGTGGATGGCTTTCCAAAACCCTCACCAGGATTGATAGACATGGACAGAAAAAGCAGCACTATTTTAGGTTGCTGGAAGGAGGCCATTAGTCACTATGAACACTTTACAGCTGGTGTACATTGCAGGGGCTGTTGACCAAATGAACCTTTAAAGGAGAGCAATTCTAAGCCTACTAGAACTCAGACACATGTCAACTCATGAGGGAAAAAAAAAATCTTGGGAATTAAGGAGAAAAACACACTGTTAAATCACACAACTCCTTGCTCAACATGTGAAAGAATCACTCCTACAGCCACAAGAACGTGGAGAATCCCATGGAAGGGCACCTTGAATATTGTCCATTTAGAAGGTGCAAATGAGCTCAACCATATACATATGGTATATACAGAATAAAGGGGGTTAGGGTGGTTTGATTTTATGTTTGGGGTTTTGTTTAAATTCGCAGATCCATAATTTCAGGTGAGATTTTACCTGAATTGCTTGGTGGCCAAACGTGTCATGTAAGACACTCAAGCCCAGCGAGAGGAGTAAAGGAATTCCAGGCTAAGCAATCAACTGGAAGCGAGAGAAGGAAGTTATGAGGCCAAAGCAGTTTCAGCTGAATATTTCATTCTGGGGTAGGAAATACACTGAGGAGTTCAAGCTTATGAAACAGAAAAGGATTGGTCCATATTCTCCCATGATTTTTTCCTAAATGGTGACAAAGGCCCTGCAGTGATGGGACAACCACAACTTTTCTTACAAGAAGACCTAACATAAAGAATTTTCCTTTTTCCTTGGCTCTTAATTACATTCCATTGCATCACATAAAAATTCACAGTCCATTCCACTGAAAAGCAAATCTGTAATGACAGAAAGTTGGTATCACAGAGGAAAAAAAAGAAAATTGTAACTGAATTTACAGAAATTCAGTATAATGCTTTACAGCTACCATTTGCAATGCTCTAAACAGAACTCTACAGAGCTGTCAACAGAGCCTTCAGCTCAGGAGATCTCATTTATTTTGAAAATGATCTCTCTTTACCTGATAGCATCTGATTTCTGGGCTACAATTTAAAATAAAATATAATAAAGAAAGTTATTCAACTCCAAAGCGGAAGGGAACAAAGAAAAGCAAACAAACATCAACAGTTTAGCAGCCAGTTTCATTTACTTCCACATTTTCAGAAAACAAATTAGTGCTTTAATATTCCAGGGGCAAACTACAGTAGTTGTGCTGTCAGACACACTCCAAAGCTGTTCCTCCTCTCAATTTTGTGTATTAAACATCCCATCTGGTTTGGGTCTGATACAGTAAAAGTAACCTGCATCCTTCAAACATCCTTTAAATGCTGCATGCTGGAGTTGTAATAACTTTCCCTACTCAATGAATCAAGGGCTTGCTCATATTTCAGTGTTTAGCAGTTTGTGTGCCCCTTAAATCCTGCCCTCAGACACATTTAGGAATATTACAGAGCATTCCAGGTTTCCCAGAAGCAAATTCCATTGTGAAATTTTATCTGAGACAATAAACATTCCCTAAATTACTTTAATGCACAAAGCAACTATTTAAGCAGTGTTCTTCAAATGATATCACCTTTTGGTATTACCAATCCCATCTCATTTATAGTTTATATGCACAGTGCTTCCACATTCCCTTCAACATTTAAATATTTATATACCAGTACTGCTCTGGGAGGGAAGGCACGCCAATGGCTGTTAGCAGGATGTAAAGCAACATTTGGATTGGTAGTTAGTGCAAACCTTGCCTGACTTCTTAATAACTATAAAGATTTCATCACCACGCCACCCTAAAGCACGCTGCATGGCTGGAGTTGTTCCAGTGCTGTACTCTGCAACTCACAGAGCTGGGAAAAAAACCCCAAACTTAGATCCTTAATACAGGAACTAATTAAGGCAGAATTCAGCTGAGCAAATGTAGCTGGGTTTCACCAGATTTACACCTCCCTATGCTCCCCCTCAAGGCTCATGGGGGACACAGACATCCTGACCTGGACAACAGAACAGGCCAAGCAACCCAAACCTTGCCAGTGCTTCTTGATACACTTCCAGTATAAAGGCAGCCTCACACAACAGGATCAGATACAGACAACTACACAGGGTAACATGGATCTTGTCCTTATTGTTTCTGTTTGAATACATCTTCCTTTCACCAAGTATCACCTGACATAATTTAAGAAATACATATAATTTTTCTTGGATGTTTATACAAACAAATGAAGAGTCTTCCTAATGAATGCAAGGCTGCTATTTACTTTCTTCTTAACTACTCAAATCACAAACCCTGCTTAGAATTGAATAAATTTGCTGATTTGTTTGTTTATTTCCACTGCCTGTAGCAGCCTTTTTTCCAATAACCCTTTTTTGCACCTCTGATGCCAAAGGGTAGATCGGTTTTGAGGGGGTTTTTTTAGTGGTTTTTGCAGTTGGCTAGAAAGGGAAAGGGAAATAGTAGCATGTCATAATGTACCTTCATCAAACAGTAAAATGTGATGTTAACCTGCCATGTAAACTCTAGACAGGCCAGGAAGTAAGAAATTACCATGCGTGTTTTTCCCTCTTTTATGGATTTTATGGAGCCGTGCAGACCAGTGGGAAAATATTAGGCAGGAACACTTATCATTTCTGCAGAGATAATCTGAGATTTCAAGTTCTTATATACCAAGAGAAGTGACTTTGATGCTGTTCACGGTGCAAAGAGGCCAACCACCAACCCAGCAGTTTGGCTTAAAATAAATTCATCAGGGAAGTTGTTCAGATATATGAATGTTTCCTTGGGGAGTTTGTCTCTGATTCACAGACATTACCACCAACAGGTAACATTATATCTCCTTCTTCTCTGACCTCTTGTACTTCCCAGGACACATAATTTCATTTCTTTCTGCTACTGAAACTCTAGTCCCTTGTGTTTGGACTTGAATTTCTGCCACAGGTTTTCTAGAAATGAAATGAATCTCCCCTGCAAGATGCTGGAAATTCAGCTTTCTAAAGGAGCTCTAATGGCCTCAAACATTAAATTTGTATAAAGAAATAAAACCTGACCAGGCAGGAAAGAGAAATGGCAAGTCTCACGGACACAGGGTTAAACTCCCTTCCTCCCCAAAACAGGACATCCTCACAGCTTCTATTATTCCATTTAAGACTGACAATATTTATGATTTCTGATTGCAGAACTAGAAGAACTGCTGGAGAGATCTTTATATACATAGATACTATATTCCATCTTGTCCTTTTCATTTTCTCCTGAAGGAAATGGAAGGCAGGGATGGAAAGCGTGATTCCTCAGGCAGGAGCCAGCTACTCTGGTTCTCTTATTTGCCTCTTGTACCTGCAAAAGACTAAAATAAGCCATCGTGGCACAGGGTTAATGGCTCAAAATGGACTGACGCCTTTGATTTTCTGGCTTTGCTTCCTGAAACATCTGCTGGCAAAAACACTTTTCTGAGAGTGCTCAGCAAAAGGACTGTTTTCCTCCAAAGTGCAATTCCAGATTCAATTCAGAACTGGAAAAACACACTGTGGAGCCAATAATTGTCTAGAAATAATTATTTAACTGTTTCACAGACAGTTAGGAATTTCCCTCTAAATGAGAAGAACTGGCAAGGAGAAGTACCAGGAAAACTAATGGAGGCTCTAAAGACCCAAAGTTGAATGGCAGAAGCAACACAGCTTCCTCCACTGTGGTCCCTAAAAGAGGTGATTTACCTTTTTAAGGATCTGTGAGCACAATGTAGCAGGCTACAAATGAAGTTATTTGCTGCAGGTAATAAACACAATAGATGATATTGCTATAATAAATAAAGCACAAATCCAAGAGGGTGGGAAACTGTTCGGCACACTGAGTAACATCCTTTCTTGGTTCAGAGCAGTGTGAGGAAGAACCATATTGTGGTCACTTCCACAGGGAAATTTCCTGCATGGCAAAAAAACAAAGCAGAACCTGAAACAGGAATGTCTATTTTGGGACCCTGTGGGAACAGGAGGAAAAAAACCCAGAATTTTTACCTCTATATTAATTATTTCTTGTTTTCTTTCCCCTCAGTCCTAATGTTGTTTTTATGCAACTATTTGCATTTATTAGATTCTCATTTATTTCAGATAACTCAAAAGGAAAATAAACATCTGAACGCCTTGTACTGGAAGAGAAAACCAATATGACAAAGAAAATTACTAATATGATAAAAAATTTATATCTAACCAAGGCAGAATATCAATCCTGCTGCTTCTGGCTCACATTCAATCTTATGAAGAGGCAGAATGAAATTTTTAAAAAATATATTAATAAATAACGCCAGCCGTATTAAAAGCAGGATGCCAGGGCAAAAGGTGCCTAAGCAAAAGCCCACTCTGAAAAATCTGTAGATGCAGAAAAGATAAGCGGAGTAAATGCCAATTTTTTGCTATCTATTTTCAACAATGAAAGCACTAATGGACAAAAAAGAGTCAAGAATAGCAAGTTCTTGGGTATTTATTTACTGCATTCGTAGCCAGTGACAATCAGGTGCCTTAACTTGGTCTCATCGTGACTGGCAAATGGTCACAGCCAGCTGACAAGAAAAGCAGAGAGCCAAGAGAAATCTCTCACCTCCCCTGATTTCAGCGGTTCCAGAATCACTCACACCGTTGAAGATCACTTATCTGACTTGGCGACGTTCACAGCTCTGCACCACCACCCCAGCACAGCTACAGGCACGACACGAGCGCTGCTCTCCATTCTCAGAGCCAGCTCTGCAATGTGCTCAATACTTCCAGAGCAATTATGTTACACGATGCTCTAAAAGAAATTCAATTATTAAACAACACCATATGTCACTCCCCTCCAGCTGGAAACACAGCATACACTTACTTTGGTAAAAAATCAAAACCTGCTGGAGGAAATAGTATTAGTTGTGACTGAAAAGCCTCATTCTCTGCTGTGGGGTGTGCTGATAGTGTGATTATAAGTCTGGGTAAACTTTCACCTCCTCTCTAAGCACTTGTTCAATTTCTCTCCCATTTCACTCTCCCACCTGCAAAATGTTTGCCTGTATAAGTTCTCACCTCTGCTGTTAAAATTACCTTCCTAGTTTGATAGTCTGGAAATATCCTTCCCTTCCTCCCAAGCTACCTAAGCTATTACTGTACGGAGTCATCCCCTCCACCCAACCTATCACCTCTAAAAGCAGCACGTGCATATTCTTGGCTCTTGATCCTTGCTCTGTATCTTGGATTTTATTCCTTCTTGTGGCCCTTTGCTCCTTCTTGAAGCCTCCAAACCCACAGCCTTTATTTTCTCCACACTTCTGTTCTTATTGTTTCTCTTTTATCCTCCCTCAGTTTTCCACAAATGGAGCTGAAGAGTATCTACTGCTGCAGGGTTTTCCATCAAAAGACTTTTCATTACAGGAAAAGCTCAACAATTTCCAGACAAATTGTATAAATACAAATACAAAAAGTGGAAACACTTAACATGTTATAATCTTAAAACCAGTGCTTTAGAACATGAACAAATTTTGGATTCTTAAAGCTCCATTTTTGTCTTGTGCAGAAATCACTATCTGCATAAGTTTTACAATTTCCTTTGGGATTTATAAGGATACATATTATGGTATAAAGGAACATTGGCAGCATGGATTGGCAATTTAAAAGTAAGGGCAGGTACTTTAAAGTCTCTCTGGTATTTATCTTTTACAACCGCCTGTTAGTTGCATCCAAACAGTTTTTTAAAAATTTCTGAATTTGCCTTTATGTTTAAATTGTTAAAACATAAAAAGGAAAAGGAACACTAAAGAGACCAGGAGCTTACAGCGCCACTGCTTGATGCTGGAGTTTGAAGGGGGAGAAGTCAAAATCTTCCAAAAATGCCAGTCCTTGTTCACTCCCTCCACGTACTCCTCTGGCTGTGAAACACAAGGTCCATGGAAGGGAGCAATTACAAGTGCTACTTCCCAAAAGAAATCCCCAGGAAGGTTCACAGCCCTGGATACCACGTGGGATTTGGCAAATAAAAACAGGTTGCTCAAGTGGGAAACAGAAAATGCAGAAGAGAAGAGACGTAAAAGAGCCTCCAGAAGGGGAGAAGCTCCTGACGAGCTGAGATCAGAAATCCAATCTCCAAAACTGAATCAAAGAGGGACTGCAAGGACAGTTTGAGCTTTAAGCTACAGATAAATGCACTTTACTAGCTACACCTGAGACAGGACCAGTAAAATAAAGATTATTTAAAAAAAAAAAAAGTAAAATAAAATAAGGTGCCCTACAGAGAACATGAAGAAGAAGAAAAGCTGTATGTTATAAGGCTTCCAGAGGAGATATCCTATTAAATATTAAACCAAGCCCATTATTCCCTTCTGGCTGGTAAGAAATACACTGAACAATCTAGATACAAGATCACCCACCAGTTTAGGCTGAAGAGGCTGGAAATAAAAAACAAGCAATACTCTTAAGAGATTCAGCCCCTTAAAATTATGAAAGATTTCTCAGAACCAAAAGAAAAGGATAAAGAAGAAATACATAAAAACCAGAACTGGCTACCAGCATGGCTGTGATGAAAAGCAACCTTAATTGATAAAGCTTCCTACCCTAAAACCCAGGCACTGAATGCTACCTGACAAAAATCTCGTTATCCCTGGAATTTAAACACAAGGAGATCTAAAATTTTACAAAGAAAATTGGGGGGGGGAGGGGG
>VZRR01007624.1:190836-222710 GCA_013398015.1 Oreocharis arfaki
AATTGGGGGGGGGGGGCAGAAACAGCAAAAGACAAGGTAAAGAAAACAGTAGGATACTAAGCTTAAGGGAAAAAAAACGAACAATGAGGCCACTCAAACAGCAGAAGTTCTTAGACATGTTTTCTAAAGGATTATGTGGAACAGATACATCTTCACTCAAAAGACAATCAGCCAGGCTAAGGATTGACACCAGCTTCAGCAAAAACAAGAAGGTGAGAGGATAAGGCTGGATAATCCAGTTATACATGAGTTCATATCTGAATTTTACATGTTTTAAAAGAGCTTAAAACATTTCTTAGTAAGCTTCTTTTATAAAATCTAGCAAGTAAAAACATTTCCTTCTCCCACAACTAAGGACAGTTGTACACAGGAACTGAAACAACAGCTTGTTATATAAATATGTTGATAAAAATGTTGATGCAGAAATGCTTACTAAAATGCCAACAGATAGAATAAAAGCTATACTAATTGGATTTATGCACTTAGAAAAGGATTTATGGTAAACAAAAAACCCCCCAACTATAGGTAATCACAGGAGCTCTTTTAAGCTACCTTAAAATAAGCATAAAAAAATCACTCCCTGTGATACAGGCACTGAAAAGTTCAAGTGGTTTCAAAGACTAATTAGACAAATCCACCTGAGAAAGTTCAGCATGACCTAAGAAACACAAAGCTGTGTATCCAACCTCTAGCTCGAAAAGTGCCCAGGATGAGGTTTTCTAAAATTAGAACTCTGGAAGCCTTATAACATACAGCTAGAAGGGCACTCATTTGGTGAAGTGTTGCTATAGGTTTGACATTTTATTCCCTAAAAAAGCCTTAATGCTACTGGCAACTGTCAGAAGAGGGATACTGGGTTGGGGGGAACCTCTGGTCTCACTCAAACAGCTTTTGGTGTGGCTGCTCTTTCTACACACCAAAAAGCTGAAGAGAAGTATTTAAGTGCTCTAGGAAAATGTTTATTTTTCAGTGTAACTTATGGGCACCTGTTTTTGATTCGTATGAAGGCCTTACACCTGCTGGATGGAAACATAGGAGGGTCAGGGTGAGACTCGCTGATATGTGACATCCCTCAAGCCCAGACACAGGGGATGCTACTGAGAAGTTCAGCAGTAAAATGCAGGAAAGGGCTTGTTATTCACAGGTAGGCACCAGACAGAGAACAAAAGTGGCAAAAGGGCATCTCCAATCTCAAAAATTCGGATCACTCTGTCTAGAAAATAAATGAAACTCCAGTTTCTTTTCAGTATACCTTCACTTCCCTGCCTAAATATGAGAAGTTGTGGTTTTCTCCTACTAAATAAGAGTTTTAAGGGAGGTATGATCTGACTCTTTGGGGTCCAAACCTCCCTGGGGAAGTAGAAGAAATCTCACTAAGAAAAACATACAATATACCAAATTAGATAAAAACTTTTCTTTTCCAGCGTTTTCCAAAGAAAAATAAGAAATAAATATGAAAGAGACCTCTGCTGATCCCCTCTTGAGGGACTGAAATGCACAGACCAACACTTATTTTTACTTGCTTCTAGAACTTTTCAAATGCAAAAGGGACGAGCTTCGTCCCTTGCTGAAAACGTTCTGTGTTCTAAGAAACCCTCAGAGCCAAAAGCAGACCTCAGCTCCATCTCTCAGAGTAGCCAACTTCCCAGGCTCTGCATTGGAAAGACTGAAATGCAGCCCAGCTCTGTGTTTTAAGGCACTTCAGAAAACATCCAAACGTGCTCGGGGTATAAATGTGTTTGTTACCTAACACAAAAAATATCAACAGTAAAACAATGCATAAAAGCTATCATTTGTCCTCCCACACAAACGTTTGCCTCTAACCATGTGACCTTGCAATCTCTCCTGTTCAGTCTAGAACTGTCTACACTGAAAAACATGGAAGTTTTCTATTTCCTCTCCAAAATGCACTGTTATATTCAACATATCTGCAGATGAAGAACTCCGTATTTGTCCTTTTTATATTTTCTCCTGCTGAACTTCTAGGATCAGGTGACAGCTTCCAACAACAGCTGGGCCTCTAAACTTCAGGAATAAATAATTTCTCTTGTGTGAGTAAGCTTTCTAGAAGAGGTAATCCTTTTTGGCTGGACCAACTATCATTGCCGGCTACCACAGGCATATGAAGCTCTTCCTCACATCCTAAAGTAAAACAGAACAGTGATAATGATCCCAGGGTTTAAAGATCAGCCTCATATTGAAAGACAGTAAGAAAGCAGATTCTACCAGGGTTCCAGAAAGTGATGAATCCTCTGTAAGGATGATTTCACCACTGGATTGGCAATGTCTCAGTGAAGCCAATGGGGTGATCCTGTATAGAGTGGCAGCAGATGTTTTCTTAAGCTGATGTCTTGCCATGATGCAGGGCTAGGGCCTATGTTTCTCAAGAAAACAACTGAAAGGGGTTTTTTGGCCTAAGATAGAGAGTAAATGCATCAGATTTTCCATTTTGTATCCCAGTGAGGAATAACTGAGCAACTTCCAAATCACTGCTGCCCAAAGCTGGGAAACCATCTGAGATGGCCTGATGAGATAGAGGACACTGAGTGACCATGAGCCCCTGATATAAAGGATTTACTTCAGAAAGAAGTGGGGACAATGACACACAAGATCAACTGGCAACACAGCTCTGTCTAACAATGGTATTTCCTTTTTAGTTTTATTTGTGATGCAGACAATCTTTATTTTATTCAAATCTACCACACGCCACCAGGCAGCGGCTTATCCAAGAAATGAGTTGTAGTCACTGCTTAACACTACAAGACACTTTAATGTGAGACACATTAGATACAGGGGATGACTAAGAGACTCCACTCCAAAGATTATTCTGGGCTCTTCCAATCCTATCCTACAGCCATGTGCTGAAAAGCAACCTAAATTCACCCTCAATTGGTACCTCTGCTGCGACAGCCAAGATGTGGAAGTTTATTGCACTGCCTGTGGCAAAACAGAGCTCTCTGCTAAGGCACCCAAGCAGAAACCTTGTCCACACAAAAAACCCACATCCCCCAACAGAAACATTTTGACAAACACCATTTACACAGAAGAAACAGGTGTGATTTTAGGGGTTTTCTCCAGGCGTTGGATGAGCCGGCTAACAGAGGCCATTCTTTTTTGGTGGGAACGTAATTCTGTTCTAGGCCTTCTACACCAGACACCACAGCCAATCTTCATGACCACTTGGTGCTGGCAAATGTGCTCAGTCTAGACTTAGTCATAAAAATTTGTGTGCAGAGCTACTGGGGATAAAAACATATTGCTGTTAATCAAGACAACGAAAACAGGGCAAATTTTGTACAAAAAATAATTATTGGAAAGAGAAAAAGGGTAAGGGATATTCTAACTTTTCTGCATTTTTGAGTCACTGCTGTTTATTCAGTGACACAAAAAGCCTGACTTCTACACCTGGATATTCATCCAGCACTTGAAGGAGTCATCAGCAGGGACTTCCTAATTGCAATGAGAATTTCTCAACCTGTAGAATAGAAGAGACCATTTCAGACCCTCACCTTGCCTTCTCCCAGCCCAGGAGTTCCATGAACAATTCCCCACTTCCAGACACAGGTCATGAATGAAGCAAGGTCTAAATGAGCTCCCCAGTTTTGGGTTTCCCAAGGAATTTGTATCCAGACTGGTGGGGTACACAAGTGGGAGAAAAAGAATAGCAATGATGAGACATCACTAAACACACCATGTCCTCCAAGGCATGACACTGACACCAACATCACTCCTAAAAATCAAATTCTGTCGCTTCTGAGCAAAACAGAATACTCTGGTTTTTAAAAGAGTGCTCAATAGTATTTAAGCTTTAAAACAGTTTGACTGCAGCACGCACAAGACTGGACACACCAGCCATCCAAGATGTCACCCAAGTGAGGGCAGCTTTGGAAAGTCAAACCTGCTTGCCAAGTTTGATAGGGAGGAGTTGAATCCTGGCCAATGTGCTCTCTTCTCTCATCTGACAAGTTTCAAGGGTCTCTTTGTATGCCCAGTACAGCACTGCTTTGTTTTCACATCAAACCCATAAAGGCTGTGAGAGCTGAGGTGCTCATAGCTTGTTTTGAGCTAATTCAAAGGACCCAAGAGAAAAGGCTACAGAGATGAAAAAACTCTGCTGGTCATTATCAACCAGCTGTGAGACCTGGCAATTGATCAGAAACCTTAGCTGCATATCGATGAGCGACACAGGAAACACAAGAAGGAGACAACTCAAAAAAATTGGTATTTCAGAACATTTTAAAAACAAACCCCTTTTTCTTCTGTTTCTAATTTGGAGGCCTGAAGGTGACCCTTCAGAACAACATGTTGTACTTTCAGAGAAATAACGTTTTTTATTTTTATATGAGGCTAAAACAGATCTAAGATTGAAAGTCTACAAAGTTGAAACAAAACATATGGCTGTTTTAAACTGCTATTAGCCTAATTCAACTTTATCATTAGCTCGGCTCAGAGGTTAACACATTACATATTTCAACTTAGCCAGTCATATCTGCTACAGGCATGCTGAACAAATATCATATAAATCACAGAGCCTGACAAGACTTAATAGGAAAAGCTGCTAAATTGACCTATAAATATAACATATGCATCAGCTGGTGTTGCCACTTTCTTGGAAACAGTGGAAGAATTGGGATAGTTGTCTAATACCCTCTTTCAAGTTTTTTACATTACTATAGGACGAATATTCCAAAACTTAAACGCAGGGAACTAAACCCACATTCAATGTTTTACATCTGAGTTATTCTTCAATAATGTGTTGAAATTTACAAGACTCCAGCACCTTCCCCTACTCTAATCTTCTCTGATCTGTCTGAAGCAACAGTTCACCTCTTTGACAAGTGCATTTAGTTATTTTAAAATCAATTTTTTGAAACCCAGGAGTTCTGCAAACCAAATTTGCTTTGAATCTCATTCCCTCTTTGCTGGGGGAGGCAGAATTGAATATTCATGATCCGTGTTCCTGTAAGGGAGTATTTGCAATTCTTCTGATACATGTTACTGGGTTAATCACATTTTCTTTCTTGAAATGTATCTTTTGTTCCTACAAAGGTAATGAAGGAGATTTACTCATCTTCATAATTAATCTTGAATTTTAATTAAACCTATTAACTGAACATGTCAAATGTTTGTCACTTTCAAAGCAGCATGAAAATTACACTTAGTAATAAATGTTACTTATTCCCTTATTGCCCTGGGTTATACTGCAGCCACAGTATCTGTAACAAGATCCTTATGCTATTTTATTTGATATTAATATGATTTATTATGTTCTAACAATGTATTTTATTCACTCCTCTGTACCACCAGCAGCACAAGGATAAATTGTGTTGTAGAACATGCTGGTATGTTCTGTACAGTACACCCTGAAATAAATGAGTCTGCAATGACATAGACACACTTTCCCTTATCTCCCTTAACTTTGCATAACACACTCAAAATGCACTATTTATGCATCTCCTATTCTGCAATGAGTCTAGTCAAGTGAACAATCTACATGAATAAACATAGGGATGTAAGAAAGGGTTTGAAAGATCAGAGAACAAATTAGCAGGGCTGGGAGGTAACAGCCTTCTCCACGTTACCTGGATATCTAATAAAAATACATGATATGAAGGACACTGGAGATGAGAAGCACACTCTACTCAGAAAAATATTCCCAGACTAGCAGCCTCATGGCTTTCCATGCTAAGAATCCATCCTGCCATGCTTAGCAAATCAGTTCTGCTCTCCCATAAAAGCTGGTGCTCTGTGATCAACCCAGGATCTAAAATGGATCTAAAACTCAACCTGTGTTTTCATCTCCTCACAGAGCACCACCAACAGCCACATCAACACCAGTTAATTAACACATCCCTACAGTTCTTAATGCCTCCAAGGGATCTGCAGACATCCAAATTATCTCCAAATACTTATTTTGGGGATAAGAAATCCATTCCTCAGATACAACAATACCAAGACAAAATAGTTCAAGGCTGAAGAATCACCAGCCATGCCCTCATATTCCAAACAGCTTTGCCTTTGCTAAAAGAAATATATCATGTTAATGAATTATTCACTTAACTAGCTCCTGTATTTCCTTAAACCAATTTTTCTCCTGGGAACATGGCAAGAACACCAGTAGTGTTTATAACGTGAGATGTTATGATGGATGCAGTACAGGTAACGACATCAAAGGGAACAAAAGACTGTATTTCCAACAATCCCAGCACAGCCCTCCAGGAGGGTTATAAAGCCTCATGATGATGATGCACAGGCATTAGCTGGCTGTCTTTGGTGATCTGCCTTCCAGGGTCCCAAGGAATAAAAGCAGGAAAAATACTTTGCCACACAACTCAGCAAATGTAACTACACAGAAAGCAGAGCCATGAGCAAGCTTTGAAGAGTGGCATAAAATTCCTTTCTAGATAACTCCTTTCTAGGTAAAAACCAGGGCAAATCAGATATTTGCTTCCTCTTCTTCTTCTTCTTCTTCTTCTTGTTATTATTATTATTGTATCTGGTAGCTCCAGGTAACATAAACACAGCTCTCTGCACATTAATATGTGTCATTTTAGTTTTCGTTACTATTAGTCTGTAGGGCAGGAGAACAAGGAACATCAATATTGAGATTTTGGCTATTAGAAATTAGTGCTTTCACTTGTGTTTTGATGTGTTTGGTGGAAATGTAAATATGGAAGTGTTTTAATCAAGGAGGGGGATGATATGGACTATTCCCTGTACGTACAAGATAAATAAAAATTAACTGCTTTCACAGTGGGCTTTAGATTGTAGCATAAAGCAAGGACCCTGGTTTACTCTGCTAAAACATTACACAAACAAACAATTCTCTTTACGTGGACTCCCAAGCAAAGAAACACTATGTGAATATTTTTTTATATAATTTTCGTCAGTCAACAACATCTCAGCCTTCTGAAGGGCTGGAATACAGAAATGCTAAACATCAGAGACACTACCGTAATTCACAAACTTAATGGATATACCTTTGTTCCTTTACACCAAATATTGATTTACTCTGTATTATTACAAATGCTATGGAAGCTTATTGGCACTGATCTGCTCTGCATGCTGGTAATCAAAGAGAAAGAAGTATAATGACCAAACCGATAAAGAGACGCATTTTTCTGCAATCAGATAATTACCAGAGCAAAGTATGATGATGCTAAGGTCATAGAGATAAGGACAATAATGGGTGTTTGTATGGAAAAAAAATTCATCTTGACCCCTTTTTCCCCCAATTAACTAAGTGCTAAAGCCAAGGTGGCCACATGGAAGCACTTTGAATGACTTGGAATTTCAGTCTGCGGAATTCCAATCATATGCATAACTAGCCCTTAGAAAGCCACTGAAACAGTAGAATTAGGAAAAAAATACACAGGCAATGCCTTATATCTAAATGACATTACAGTAAATGAAAAGAGAACAAGAGTGGTAAGTATTTAACATGAAAACCAGATGAACATCTATGTGGACAGAAATAACAAATTTTGGCCAATGGGAGAATCAGCCTTAGCCTGGCAAAAGCAAGATTTTCTCTGCATTTTCAAATGCACCCACCATGATCTCCCTGGTGCAGGCTCCAAGTATTGGAAATGACAGAGGACAGACCTGCACTTGTTATGGCAAAACACAGAAAAAGAATTCCAACAAGAGACACTGCTGGAGACCAGGGGAGGTGGGAAGGAGAGGAGGAAACCAGACAACTTCTGCCAGATGCTTTGGGGAGACTTTCTCACTTGCTCCAAGTGACAGTCACACATCCTCAGCTGAGTGCAGAGGCACATCACAAATCTTTTTGCATGGATCTCAAAATGATCAACTCAAACTTGCATCCTTACATAAATGCTTTGCCTCCTTGTTCTCCAACATTTCCAAAACTTCCTCTAGGAGGCTGTGTGAGTGAGTCAGGAGACTCTTCAAATCACTTTTTCTCAGTTATTTAATCAAGCTGACCATGTTCTGCTGTGGCCAACCCAGCACATGCAGAATTTCATAGAATCAGAGAATGGTTTGGGATGGATGGGACCTTCAAGATTATCAAGTTCCAAGCCCCTGCCATGGGCAGGGACACCTTCGTCAACCTACAGGTTGCTCTGACCAGGTTACTCAGAGCTCCAGTCAACCTGGCCTTGGACACTTCCAGGGATGGAGCATCCACAGCTTCTCTGGGCAACCTGTGCCAGGGCCTCAGAACCCACACAGTAAAGAATTTCTTCCTAATATCCAGTTTAAACCTGCTATCAATTTGAAGCCATTCCCCTTGTCCTATCACTCCATGCCCTTGTCCAAAGTCCCTCTCCAGCGCTCTTGTAGCTGCTTTAGGTACTGGAAGGTGACCTAAGGTGTCCTCAGAGCCTTCTTCAGGCTGAACCCCAACTCTCTGAGTCTGTCCTCACAGCAGAGTGCTCCAGCCTTCTGAGCATCTCGGTGGCCTCCTCTGGGCCTGCTACAACAGGACAATGTCCTTTTTATGATGGAGACTCTCGAGCTGGATGCTGTCCTCCAGGGGGAGTCTATACAATAGATATAAAACATCTTTTCAGCATCTTAACAACACATAAAATACTGTCCTCCATAATCATTACGTGGCTAAGTTTCTGTTGACTATTAATAAATGTCATATGTACCATTTGATCACTTCTACAGCAGTAACAAACCAGGACGGACTTTTGAAACTCCATCCAGGCTGCCAATCAGTGCTGTTGGGCACACAAACCAGACTAGACAAAGCAGGATGATTCTCTCATGGAGAAAAAGGCAAAAATTGAGCTACATTTTTGTTACAGCTATCAGAGAGTGTTAACATGCCTACGTGTAAAATAGTTGTTGTTGCGACTCCTTGCAGCTGATAGGTTTAATTGGCCATTGTCTAATACAGAGCAAAAACTATTTTAATCATCTGTCTTAAATAACTACTTACGAAATTAAAAAGGTACTGCAACCACAGAAAAAAAAAGAAGGTACAAGTAGCATTTATTCTCAAAACAACTGTGGAGTGGTGGAGACAAAGCCCTCAACTCCTGCAGGAAGAATGATTTTTATAAGTCAAGGACAATAGTTTAAACATGGAAATAGATCAGTGCAACTTCCCAGGACTTGTTCTGTGTATCCAAATATAGAATGCCTTGAAATTTGTCATGATACTTTATAGCCATGTAACTGATTTAGGAAACTCAGACCAGTCTGTCTGGAAACGTCTGGAGAAAAGCAGATAAAGAGATAAAATCTGCAGTAATAGCCAAAAAGGAAGAAATTATTGTCTGATCACCGTGTGCATGAAGTTATTAACTGAAATGCATGCAATTGCAATAAATTAATTCATATTAAAGAAAATAAAAGGATACAAACTAGAAAGATTAGATGACTGGAGTCTCTCAATAAAGATACAAATTCAGAGCAGTGTAAAACTTCTAGGAACAGAGATTTCCCCACATGTACATGCAAGCCAATGCGTGGAGAAGCACATCTGGTTTTGATGGACTGATACAAAGGATAAAGAGAAAACATTACAGATCCTCCAGCCTTACACAAATTCATACCTGTACTGCTTCCCTTCTTTTCCCCCTCCTCTTACATATTCATTTACAGTAAGCAAGCAAACGCTTTGCAGGCCAAGAGATGCTTGTTTTCTTTTTCTCCTACAGAAGACACTGAGCAAGGATGCTGCAATGATGATTCACTTCAAGAGAGGCAGATGGATGTTTTTGGTCTGATGAACTGATGTTGCACCACATACCAATGCTGATTAACTATTACTACTTAGCATATGAAAAGACAAAGTCCAGCCCATTCATTACTTTGCTAGTTCACATGTACTTTAAATAAATATTTTTAAATGCTGCATCCTAGCAGTGATGGATACAAAAAAAGTGATCATCAATTTACAGGCCTAATTATGCTTCATCTTCTGGAAATGAGATGAGGGGTAGAATTAAGGGAACATTTTTCCTCCATGCACTAAACGATGCAGAAGGAATTTAATACCCAAAGAAAGCTTCCCCTTATTGATCTACCCTGTGCAACAACAGATAATATATATGTACATACATGCATATATGTACCAGAAATTGTCCTAAAAACTGTTTCTCCTCTCCCATTTCTTCATCTTCCACGATGAAAATTTTCTGTTCTAAAAGAACATCGAAAGGTTTGAGCTGGAAGGGACCTTAAAGGTCAACTAGTTCCAAGCCTCCTGCCATGGGCATGGAAACATCTGTTATGATAAAATTTCCCCAATATCCACAGAATTACACATGTGTAGTTCACACCTCAGCTCATGCAGGGTTCACACCAGGGATGTACAGACATGTGGAGCTTTTTTGCTGGTTGTGTCAGTCTGAACTTCTGCAGTGTGCACGTGCATTCCACTGGCTGACAGGAAACAGAATAAATGTGAGGTGCCTACCTGCACACTCAGGGGCTTCTCCTTCTGGCAATGAAGGCAGAGATGAGGCAGAAGTGGGAATTTTATGTAAAACAATAATAAAAGAAAAGCCTTTTGGTAAGAATATAATCAGATGAGCTATATTCCTCAGGAAACTCTTAAACCTGAAGGATTAAAATGTGTAAAATATGGATATATTTCGTTGTGAAGAATCAATATGTGCTTTGCTGTACCTGTAAGTTAATGTACTGCCTCACTTTCAGTTTAACCCATTCCACCCAGACAAGCCCATGTACATTTTCAGCCTCAGTTGGTGTAGGGAACAAAAGGAGCCATAGAGTGTTACTGTGATCCTTTAAAGGGGACAAAGGGAAAGCCACATTCAGGAAACCACAGAAACACAGAATGGTTTGTGTTGGAAGGGACTTTCAAGATCATCAAGTTCCACCCCCCTGCCATGGGCAAGGACACCTTCCACTAGACCAGGTTGCTCCAAGCCCTGGCCAACCTGGCCTGGAACACTTCCAGGGATGGGGCAGCCACAGCTTCTCTGAGAAACTTGTGTCAGTGCCTCACTACCCTCACAGCAAAGAATTTCTTCCTAATATCAAATCATCTCTCAACTGAATATTGGATATTGATACCCTCTTTCAGTTTAAAGCCAATTCCTCCTTGCCCTATCACTCCACGCCCTTGTCCAAAGTCCCTCTCCAGATCTCTTGGAGGCCCTTTAGGTGCTGGAAGGTGGCCTAAGGTCTCCCTGGAGCCTTCTCTTCAGACTGAACAGACCCAACTCCCTCAGCCTGTCTCCACAGCAGAGGTGCTCCAACCCTCTCATGAACTTTGTGGCCTCCTCTGGACCCACACCAGCATTTTGGGTGTCCCAGAGCTGGATGCTATCCATGTGAACAAAGCACTGTGATTAAGTATCACAGTCCTGCCTCCAGAGGTACTTTATTTTACAGATTTTTATAGCTTCTGCCCCATGAGCTCACTAACATTTTAAATCTGTGTCTTGTGGTTAGGGAGCCTTGAACATCACAACTTCCACAGACCTTGAAAATACAAGATCAGCCCTGAAGGGCTGAGTGCTCCCCACTCCTTTTGTGGCCCCTGTATAAATGGTATTTTGAATACTTAATTCCTTGCATACCAAGCTGATGTGGGGAGCAGGAGCACCTTCTGAAGATGACTCAGCACCAGCTTTCCAGGGAAAGGTGTTCTGATATTGTATAGCACTGACAGGAGCAAGAAGTGTGGGCACAGAGGTATTCACATCATATACAAGGGAAAAAAAGTGAAGCATCGAGAACAAGATTAAATGAATAGATGAGACAGACAGCAGAGACTATTTTTAAAGTTCCAATAATAACCACCTATGAGAAAACAAAATAATAGTGCTTTAGGAGATCAGCCCTAACATCGGCTGCCCAGTGTGCTCCTCAGCTTTAGGGACACAAACAACATAGAATGAGAATATAGAAGCTATTTTGGTCACAGTTTTATGTACTTTAAATTCTTTCTTTCTTGATACAACATAAACCATCCATTGACAATGTAATTTTGCTGCCATACTTTCCCTACCAGAACACATTTGCTTGATATTTTTTAATTGATAATCCTGAGGAAGTTCCAGGACTACATCTGCCTGACTTGGGATGAGTTTGCAATGCACTGAGATGTAACAGTTTTCTTATAAGGAGACCACATCAAAATAAGAGATGTACTCACTGAGCACACAGCAGTTACTCTTCCCATGCAGCAGTGCTATGGATGTTATCCAACTGCACTACAATCTAACACATGTACTCTACTAGTTGTAGAGTCTGCAAGCCTAAAGGAGGGTCAAAATAAGAGATTGAAAAAAAAAAAAAGTCTTTCCACCCTAACTGCCAAATTCTGAACTTCTGCTTCTCCTTGGAGACAAGCAGCAGTATTTCTGGGTTTGCAGAAGCAGCTCAGGAATGTGTGAAATATAAGACATGACTGGACAACATCCATGCAGCTCCATGCTGAACTTCAGCCTGCTGCCTCTTCCATGCAGAACAGAAGGGCTTTTGCAGAGCTTGGGGGCAGGTGATCCATGCCAGGCCAAGTGCAAACCTCTCCCAGCCCGTGACACGAGCTGAACACATCATCAGCAGAACTGCAGCCCGAGCACTGAGCGCTGAGTGCCGCCTAAAGCTCTCTCCTCCTCTTCCAAATAGATTAATTTTTAAAGATATCTTGCTTTTCTTTTCCAGCAGGGAAAGAGTGGGGACAGACTTCCAAAAATAGGCTAGCCTGTCACAACTGCTAACTGTCACAGGGTGCCGAGATTGGAGCTGATCTCTTGGGGAGGTGGCTGAGAACAGAGGAGAGTGAGGAAGTAAAGAGAAAGAGTAATTTCTCTTTCCACAGCCCAGCCAGAAAGAAAATGAATAGGCAACCTGTAATCAATCACAAATAATACATAAGCCAAAAATCAGTCATTCTGAGTAAAAATACATAAACCTATCAGTTTACCAGCATTTATTAGCACAAGTGCTATATTCTGCAGCATCAAAAATGATGCCCAAACGTACTCTCTGCCCAAGGTCTCACCAGGACAAATACAAGATTATTGCCCATTTAAAAAAATTGACCCAGCAAATTAAACCAAAATGCTCTCTTTAAATTCAATTTTCAAAATGCTGTCCTAAAAAGGCTCCTGTCCACGTGGCCTCTGCAGTACATAGACACTGAAGTCACAAGATGACTAGAAAAAATGATGCTTAGACTTTTGTGAGATGAAGTTCCATCCAGATTACATAAATTGAAAGCTTATTTAAAAGAAAAAAAAAATAAACCCACTTAAATCCAGGCAAAATTTTCCCAGTACTAAATACTTAAAGTTAAAAGAGAAGGTAGGAAAAAAACTACAACTGCATCATTATTAAATGGATGAGAACATAATCTCATTCAACAGTGATCTTAGCTCTGTGCATTCATTTTATTAAGAGGACTGAAGCAAAATATTTAAAAATAAAATCTTATTAAGAAAGTCTTCATCATCCTTGCTGATGTTTTTCCTTCCCGCTGCATGAAGGAAATGTATTTTGTCTGTATAATCTTTGCCAATAACAGACTAATTTTTTTTCATTGCCTGCCTTAGTCACGTGTTGTTGTGGAACATTAAGTATGCACTTAGTTGAGCTGCAACACCAGGTGTTTTCTGATGTATCTGTATAAGATGCTAATCTCAGCATCAGAACAAAAAAAAAAAAATAAAAGACAACATAAAATTGGATATCATCACTAATTCATGAATTTAATTTCCCTTTTTAGGTCTAAAATGCAGCCCACTTATCTGCAGACAACAGACTTTTGTTGTGTAGAGTCATGAAACACTGATTTAATAAAACAGAGATAGCGACCGAGGAAGATTATTTGATTTTTTGAATGATGACCATACCTAGAGGCCCCACGAATGACACAGCCATGATTTTAGGGGCTGGGTACAAACCATGCCAGCGTGGGCTCTGCCTGACAGCCATGTCTTCCCCTTCCTTCTGTGTGCTCACTTCTTTATTTATACTTCTGCATAGCACTCTCACAAAACAGAACAGGCATGATAGCTACATTTTATTATTATAATACTTCTTGAATCCTATTTAAAGCATTGCTCTGCCCCAGACCTGAATGTGCAGTACAAACACCATATATTATCACTTTCCATGGATAAATACTGTAGTGCTCCTCCAGAGCTGCACACTGAGGGGCAGCTCCCACGCCCAGAGTCCAGGAAGGGACAAGAGAGCAACAGCTTCAATTCCTCCTCCTCAACAGAAAATTCTTCTACTAAATGTCTACAATAACCCACTAAAACAAGGTTGATTTGATAGGGAACATGGATGAGTAAGGCCTGTGGCAATGCACACCATCATTACAGTCATCATAGATACCTGAGGGCTCTTACACAGGTGTACCACAGCTTTGTCCTCCCCTCCAAACTTCAATTATCAAAATAAAAGCCAACTTAAAGAAATAATAACCAGTGGCATTTTTTTTTCCTAAAGGTCAGATATAAAATAAAATTAATTTCAGTAAACCGCTCCTGAACTGAGAGTCTGAAAACCAGTACATAAAAACCAGAGCACACCTTTTCAACAAGCCCTCGTCGGGAGCCCTTTCTTCTCACCCAGTGTTTATGAGAGCTTTTGTGGGGCTCATCCCTATCAGAACAGACACAGCGATTACTGTCAGGGGGAGTGCTCTAATAACACACGTGGCACCTCGCTGCGAGCCAAAACACCGTGGCAAAATATCAGCCACATCACAAAACAGCCGAGATAGGAAAAAAACAACAGCTTCCCCTGGGTACAGCAGCAGAAATCCATCTGCAGTGAGGAGATGACTGGAGTCCCAAGGCAATTATTTTGTTATCTAGAAGTGGCTTTCAAAGTCAGACATTCTGCCCCAAGACCCGAGCAAAAGCAGCAGTTTAGGTGCCTGCATGGAGGTTTGTTGCAACAATTTTCAGATATTAACTCTCTTCTAGTACAAGTAGCTTGGGGAGAACCAACAGATTTTATGTGTATCACTGGCTCTTTGATCATCTCATCATTTTCTAATGAAAAATTAGACCTAACTTGGATTTTCTCTTTTTATGTTAAGGATACCCATAAAATATTGGTGGGTTAATAGAAAGCAGGGGAAAAAAAGGCAAACACCTCTAATAAAGAAGTTATAAAAGACCATGCCTTTAAAGCAACTGATTCTGCACAGAATGAGGCATCAAGAAAAAATTACTGCAATTTCTTCCCTGATCTGAATCTCCTCAAAGGTACCTCTTTCAGGCAGATGGCAAAGAAAAAAAATACTGAATGTACAACATGGCCATTCCTTACTTATCTCCTAAAATACCTTGGCAGCCTCTAAAATTGGCACATCCCACGACTTCAGCTCAGGGACTGATCCTTACTGAGAATGTCCATCTTATACAGTCATCCTAATGAAGGAGCCAGTGCCAAGAAACAAACTTTGCACTGGTGGGGGAAAATTCCACATTTCTGGGTGGAAGGGCAGGATGGGAAAGACAACTTTTGGGGGTACACAAAAAAATCCTCTTCCACTTATTTTCTCAAGTCAAATCTAAATGCTTGCCAAATTGCTTGGACACTAACATGCATTTACCAAAGCAAAATACTGATTCATCGCCCTCACTGGAACACAGTGATGGTTAATACTATTTGCCAATTATCTGCTCCTACCTTTCCATTACTGAGAGAGCAATGCACGTATCACAAAGGGGTTTTGAGTGTGTGACAAAGAGTTTTGGCTACTGAAAAATAGTGCTGCACAATTTGCAAACCCAGAAGGTTATTTCAAGACAAAATTGCCATGAAAGACTGTCATTTAAATAATGAATGGCTATGCTTGCTTGCTTGATTTCTTTCTTCTTAAATAATTTTTCTTGCTTTCTGTCAGTTGGCAACAAATACATCTTATCACTTGTATTTCAAGCAAGAAGAGAAACCCAGACAGTTGCTCCAAAAGGACTGGAAAATGTACTCTGAACTCTGGTATGTACAAAGCTATCAAAACCATCCAAACTTAGCCATTAATAGTTTGCCAGGAATTCAGAAGGAACCCCAACTTTGCTTAGAGGATTTGGAAGTTGCTCTTCCCTTCCCTCATTTGAAAATGCTGTTCAGCCTCATCCCGGTCTGCAACATTCATTCAAACACTCAGATGAAAAAAGGGCACCTCATTCTGCTCTGTCCCCCATATCCACACAAAGAGACACAAAAATGTCCTTTGCATAATTTATGAGCAAAACGGCTCACATAGGGTCAAGTTTGTAGTCGTTGCACTGGGATTTTTTTGGTGGTGCTGTTTTATCACCAGCAGTCACCATGGAAATCACAGGTCAAGTATTCAAGAAAAAAATGCCCATCCAAGAATCAAGTAAGTCAAACTCTCATTTTTATTCGGTAAAAAACAAAAATTGTGCTCAATTGCTACCAGAGCTCCTGTTTGCAAAAATCTACCTGAGTCTGAGGCATAAGAGAGATGTGGAAAGAAACCTATTTCAATTGCTTGTACCATTACAGAGAGCAGGGAAATTGTGGAAAACAGATTTTAGCCCTGTAAGCAAGAAAGAACACAAAACTAGAGCATTTGTTTGGGCAGAAGGGAAAATAAAATTAACAATCCTCCCAGGTTTTGTAGAGATATTTGGCCATGAGATGCCTACAAAGCCAACAGGTCAAGCCTGTCTGATAACTTAATTTTGCAGCCTCATGGACTCAGAGCGCCTCCTTTAGAAGCCATCTCAGCTGACTTCTTTGTGTACTGTGGGCATCTGTCAGAGGTCCCAGGCTGAAAGGCTGCAGCTGTGGCACATTCTGCTCCCCCCCTCAAATGGAAAGGAGCACAGAACAAGACTTCCTAACCCTAAAATCCACCCCAAAGGCAGCTTCACCACCCCTTTGCCACAGCGCCTTACCAAGTTAACAGTAAAAGAAAACACAGTGCCCAGACAACAATGCTCAGGAAAAGCCTTGGATCTTTTTAAATCTAAGGAAACAGATGATGTTAGAACTGGTTCACTGATTTGTTACCACAATATCAGAGTTCACCATATATCATTTACTGTGCCTGTTGGCACTTAAATAATGGTGTTTGACATAAAGAATCCGATTGGGAAGCAGACATGTGAGTTATACAACTCCAAATACACACATATGTGTATAAATGCACACAGAGATACAATAAAGATCTCCACACACATTTCCACTCTTGACTCTTGGCTTACATGCTGCTGTGTTTGGGAGGGATGCTCTTAAAAACTGTTGTTTTATCTCTGTCTCTAAGACAGCATCCTTGTGAAAAGACAAAATATACAAAGGGTTTAATTATTTTTTTTTATCTTTTCCTGAGCATTCAGCAATCCCTCAGTGAATTATTTTCCCTGCATTCAAGCAGGCAAAATAAATCCACCACAGGCTAACTCCCAACTCCCCCCCACCTACAAATAAATCCTAATTGTTGCCCACTTCCAAACACAAAAGAATACTAAAGAGCAATACCACAGACTTTCAGGTTAAGCTGAAATGAACAGAGAAGCAACATTCAGAATTATTTTAAAACATGGACAACATAAAAACCACAGAAGAAAGCCATAAGATACAGAGATACTTGTTGAAAAACATTTCACTGAGAAGTTCTACGGAAGATGAGCATTGAGGAAATCCAGGTGTGAGAAAACGAGAGGTTTCTTATCCATATTATTTAAACTGGAACAATAATTTTGTTACATACAAATATATATATATATATATTAAGATTGGTGAACATAAACAGGCAGAGGGTGGGTGAGATGACCTCCAGAGACTGTCACCTTTGGAATTGAAATTATTCTATGGAAAGGAAGCAATGACTTTACAGGATGAACTGAGGGTGGTAAATCCCTGTGGAGAAAACATCTTCCCAGGTACTTGAATAATTTATAGCAGCATGGTGCAACGTTCACTCCTGGTAAAATTCTGCTGTACTCAAAGATTCCACAAATTCAGGAGTTTTAATTATTTTATATATTAAGCTCATGCCTCTGCATTAACGCAGCCTTTCAGAATTAAAAAAGCTTTCACAGTAGCATATCAAGTGGATGATTTTAATGGTCTTTCAAACACAGTGCCAGGCCAACTCGAGTTACATAGCTTTGAGGGGAGAAAGCGAATTTAGAGGCAGCTATCTATTTCTTCCTTATATTCCACTTTATTTCAAAATATAACACTAGTTCTAAGGGATTATAAATGCAACAATTCAATATTAAGGCCTATTTTTTGGGTCTCCAATGAAGAATTAGGCCACAAATCCGTCTGCAGCCTCATACAATTGCCCTTTGCATTTTTTATCCATAAAGATGCTCCAACTCAGAACGACTTTTGGCTACATTTTTTCTCGAAAACAAAAATAAATACCAAGAGAGGCTGGCAAGATTCAAAACAATCACCCCTGAGCTCAAAACACAAAGATAACAACCCCAAACAACAGTTATTAAAGAAAATAGGCAGAAAGCAGTCCTGACATCAAAACTGGAGGCCCAAGGCCATCAGCGCAGACAGCTACAGCACCCAGGAGACGACACAGGTGTGTACAAAACCTCACACAACTCTGAGTGTACCTAGCACCTCGAGCTGCCCAGAACAAAGCAGGAAATAAACCAAAACTAGGTAATAAACCCTGCCTTAGGGTACAAAATTTGGTGCAACTTTGTGCAGGGGGTTATACATGCACACCCCATAAATTTTTTGGAAAAAAATCCTTCCAGTTTCCATCACGTGCTCTACAACCACTGCTCATTTTCACAACATCTGCTCCTTTCTGACCTGCTGCTTTTTCTTACTCCTGTGAAATAAACTCATGGACAATGACAGTCCAGATCCAAAACCAGTTTTTACCTGGCTAATGAGAAGTCTAGTAGGAGCCCAGCCTGAAACCAAAACCTCTTTTGAGATGTTCTGCACACAAGTGCCACTCAGCAGCTTTCAGCACCTTCTATATCAATGTATCAGGGCCCATTTTAGCTTAAAATGAACAGCTGCAGGCTTCCAAATCAACAATTCCAGCATAGCCTGGCAAACCTGGCAGTCAGATTTCAGTGCTCACGTTTCCATCTTAAAATACTCATCTCTACTATGTTTTACTACTTGCAAGGATACTCCTAAGACTGATTGCTTGGGAAACCAAGTGATAGAAATTTCTTCCTTGCTTTATTCTGTGTGTATTCAGATTATTATGCACACTGTGTGTAAGGGTGGCTTCAAACTCAGCAGCAGAAGGGCTCATCTCTCATGCATCACATTTCTCTGAGGAGTCACAGCATTTTTTTTTCTTCAGGTTCACAGGAGCTCTGCTCCTACTGGCCTCAGAAGGACAACTTAGGCACAGACATTCAATGTGCCCTTTATTACCTCACAAGAACATGGCCAGTGATCAGGACCTTGCAGCGCAGTAGCTCTTCCCACGGCAATTTATTTTCTCTGTTTTGTTACCCAGAGAGTCAATCAGTGAATGTAGTGATTTTCCTCTCAGAATCTGGACTTATTTTTAAAACATGATTAATGGGTCTTAATGTAGCAGCAGCTCTTACATTTGACAGCAAATAAAAACTCAACCAAACATGCTCTACTTTTAAAAAAATGCATCACGCTAACTAGAGCAAAAAACAAAGCAGTTATGTTCTACAATGCCATCTCAGGTCTGCTCCCAGAAAGCATTAGCAAACTAAGATATATTTAGTAAAAATTAAGGTGGCACTATATGTCTGTTTTACTCAAAAATCTCAGAGTAGCAGGGAAAAAAAAAAAAAAGAAAAAAGACTTTTACTTTCATCCCTGCTTTTTGCGCTTCCTGAAATGTTAGCAACCATGGCTACCAGACGTCAGTGCGCTCTCATTTTCATCACCATGAACTACCAAAATGCAATACACTCCCATTAAACTTTATCTCTCTCTCTGTGTTTTTTTTTTCTGTTTCTTTTTTTAATAGAAGCTTCACATAGTTCATTATCAGCTGCAACAATGGCGAGGTGCCCCCCACATATCCCACCCTTTTTGCCCAAGAACTTGTGAAATCAGCTCTCCTTAACCTGCAGCGTAGAATAAAGTCAGAATTTACAGTAATAAAAATTCATAGAAACATAAAACCATAGAATATCCTAAGTTGGAAGAGATCCACAAGGATCATCAAGTCCCACTCCTGGCCCTGCGCATCACCACACCCAAAAATCCCACCTTGTGCCTGAGAGCATTTTCCAAACACTTCTTGAGCTCTGCCAGGCTTGGTGCTGTGACCACTGCCCTGGGGAGCCTGTTCCAGTGCCCAACCACCCTCTGGGGGAAGAACCTTTTTCTAACACTCAACCTAAACCTCCCTGGACACAACTTGAGGCCATTCCCTTGGGTCCTGTCACTGTCATCACAGAGAAGATATCAGTGCCTGCCCCCCTCTTCCCCTCATGAGGAAGCTGCAGACTAAAACTGGACAGCATCAGTCTTAAACAACCTTTGGACATTGGTCTTCAGTAACATCTGGGCCAGCATAATCTACAAAAACAACAACAAAGTCCCTTTTCTTCACTGTTCACTTACTCAGGAGGCAAGAAAATTGGAGATATGACCAGTGCTTGTATGTGCTGGGACGTGAACTTTGCTTACCTTTAAACACATCTTGGTTTTCCCATCCCAGGCCAGAGAAGCATTTGTGGGATAAGAGGCTGCCTGTCTCCTCTCCTCCCAGAATAAGCATCTGCAGCAGCTTAATTATGAAGTTACAAATAAACATATTCAGCTTGGTGCATACATTCAATTACAGATAACGAGCTCTAGACAAAAGCTATTGAGCTATAACTGAGATTCTATGAGCCGGTACACAACAAGCCAAGATTAAATGATACGGACTAGGGACAAGGAAAAAAAAAATATTCTTCCCTTGAAAAGCATGCAAAGTAAGGAGATTTTCTGGGGAAAATCTGCCAAAGAGGTAATTGTCAATACCTATTATTTTCTCTAGTCTCATCCATTTTTCATAATGTTCCAGTGAAAGTTCAAGTGGTACTCAAATTTTTTCACTCTGACTGTTGCTGTTTAAACGAGATGTTTACAAATAAAAGCTTAGTGTTTGCTCAAAGTTGAACTTTATAATACCACCAGGATGCACCATAATATGCTACATGCCTGCAAATAAAAGCTAAGACAAAGGGAAGCCTGAAGGCACATTTTGGAAATTTCTGTAATTTTAAACTCTGTAGCAATACACCAAATAAACTCCAAGTATCAGAAAGTCAGGAAATTCAGACTTACAGTTTAAAGGAAATGAAAACATCAAGAGTGCAGACAGGGAGAAATGAAGTCAGTGGAAAACCCTGACGTCTGTCCAATGCGTCAGGCACGGTCAGGAGCTGCACAGATTAATTTTCTCTAGCTTCAAGACAATTTACAAATGTACATAGAGTTCTTTGAACACATTATGACTGCGAATGGCCACGAAAACCTTTTTCTCTCCCAGTTTTCTGACATATGAGAGTGTTGTTCATATTGGCTTTTTCCTTATAAACTGAGTTTTCATTTGCAATGGCATAAAGATTCTAGGATTCTGCATGCAAACCTTATCAGAAACACAGTTTCTTTATCTCTTCAAAAGGGGCCTGGGTGCAGTGTTCCATCCGAAACATCTGCTGTAATCCTTGATCCTGGGTTTAGTTTATTCAGATTCTAAATATAAAATAATCTGGAAATGCTAACAATTGCTTCTGCTCAGTATCTGTCCAGTGGCTGCAAGTTCATTGTAATTTTTTATTTTGGACACGTCAGTTCAGACTGCACTCTCCCGATAGCACAAAATTAAAACCTCAAGTGCTGCCTCCTACTTCCAGCATAGCAAAACCCAGACACAGACAAGCAGGATGATTACAGAGCACAGAGGGCTTTTGGAAGAGCTATTTCACTTTGTTACCTATTGCTAGAGAAAATTGATTTCTCTAACCACAACCTGTAGCAAGCTTTCACAAGACCGCAGCTCTGACCTTACAAGGATCCCAGTCAGCCCCTGGTTAACCAGGGAGGGTGAGCAGGAAACACTGAACAGATTCCAAAGTTTACTTCTTCCCCATCAACAGGATGCTGAGAACTTGCTACACAGCAAGAAGAGGCAGGTTTTCCTCCTTGCCAGGGTAACTGCAAATTATTGCAATCTGCCAACAGCCAAGGAAAATTTACCTCATACAAAATAACACCTTCCAGTAGACCTGGAGCATGTTACCCTGACAAAACCCAGCTGCTTTCTCATAACTCAGCTGTCAGATGGCCACTGTCTTGGAAAATACTGTTCTAAGAAAATACCTGCCTCCATAACCAATTGTCACTATGTTCCATACACTGCATCTCCTCTTGCAGCCATCACACTCTGCTGTTAGGGCACTGAGGTCACTTTCTTCCCCTCTTTACTGTTACAGCTGATGACTGGACTCGCATCTGGAAGTGGCCACAAGCCTGGCAGAGTTTAAGGAGCATCTGGATGATGCTTTAAGTCAAATCTTATGGTTTAGTTTTAGGTAGCTCTGAAAGGAGCAGGACTTGGACTCGATGCTCCCTATGGATCCCTTCCAACTTGAGACATTCTATGATTTTATTATTCTATATAACTCTTCATCTGTTATGCAACCTCTAAAATTGTCAAATGACTCCTGTCATCCAGGTCTTATTGTAGGGATGAAGAAATTTTTCTCAGAAGATTTAGTGTGAATGATAACACAGAGTGAGAAAAACTGGGCTAGAGAGCAAAAGCAGAACAAAGGAACATAGAGTTTTGGGTGAAAAAGAGTTGAATTTGCTTCATGTTACTGTGGTAGCCATTGGTTGCTGCATGGCAGTACCCAATGAATCAGACTTTTTAATGAGGTGGGAGTCAATCTTTTGCAAAGATGAGCTTTGGATTTATTTTCTCAGGTTTTTCAGCAGCATAGGGCATGACTTGTTATTTCAAACGATCTGGTTCTCTCACCTGTATCAATTCCTCCCTAGTGCTCCAATCTTGGCAGAGAGGCACCTGATGTTTATTACTCAGTGCCTGGTACACACTGTGTGTCCTGAAACGCTCACACTCAGAGGGTGCAGCTGGCCTCACACAGGCCATGGTTAAACTCAGCAGTCAGTGTCAGCAGCTGGAGGACAGCTCATCTAAAAGCTCTTCTACAGAGTCATGGATGGGTAATTGGAAGGATGGAGTTCAAGGTGCAGCAACTTCTGAGGAGACTTTAAGCCCCCTGATAAACAAGTGGCATCTGACCTGGCTGTTGGGAACAGCTCTCTCTGAGTGGGAGATGGGACTGCACGACCACCACGGGGCCACCAAAGTGTCTGCAACTCAGTGCAAGCTGAAATTATAGGAACATACCAACATTTTCATAAATACCCACAGAAAAAACTTCTTCCAGCCTCATAAAAAAGCCTGCTCTAAACAGTGTAATATTGAAGGTCAGGAGGACAAAGCAATTGGTAAAACCACAGAGGGGATTAACCAAACAGGTCCTCAGGCTCTAAAGTTGCTGCTCCCAAAAATACCTTCTGTCCCATGCTGATGCCTAAATCATATCAGCAGGCTGATTTAAATCCATCCTTTCGGTCAGCCACATTTAAACCTGTTTTACACATCAAGTTAATTGTGATGTCTCCATCTCTCTATGTTATGTTTTTGAAAAGGATTTTCTACTTATAACTATCCTGTTACAAGACTCCAAAAGAACAAGAAAAAAAAAACACAAAGAAACAAACCACAAACTTGCTACTCTAAATAATGTGCAAGCACACAAAACAAAAATCAATATCTAGTAAGGTCTTGGTTCCATTACAACTGACATTTCTTTTAAATAAACTATTATTATGACATAATTTGAGGAATATTTGTGCTTCTAACAATCTCTGCTCCCAAAGAGGCTGCACAGCTTTTTCCATCCTTAATTCTTTCATATAACTTAAACAAAACAGAAAAGCAATATATCTGCTCAATGAAACTACAGGGTAAATTCCATTAATTCACCCAAAATCAAGACACAGATGAGCACATGAAAGCTCTGAAGTATGAAGACATTTCCTGGGACAGGCAGCAATGGGGAGAAATTGCAAAGATTCTTGTTAAAATCATTTTTCTCGAACTTAAAACTAGTTGTCACCAATGAACCAAGCCATGAGAATGCTGAAAACTCTTCCCCTAGTCCCACCAATTATCTCCATTCTATTTATAAACTGTGCTTATTTGTGCATTGCTTTTGATGTACAGAAGAGGAAAGGAACTCAAAGAAGCCAGAGATGGTAAGAACCATGGCAAACCAATGTGGCTTTTATTCTGCTATGAATAATATGAAGTGATGAACAGAGACAATGAGTGCCAAAATGCCACATCTCTGTCAAGAACTGAATTTCCAGCTCCTGGTCACTGTCGTATTTTCAGGATGCAATTTTAGAAAGAGTTTTGTGTTACATTCATAAAGAGTTTGAGAAAAATCACATGCAGTGTGTTTCAGAATGAATTCTCAGCAGTAACATCACCATTTGACTTAAAACAATGTACAAGATTAAGTCTTCTGCTGCTGGAACATGACAATGTCTGAGGCAAACACTCTGAGGATGAAGCGAATTCATAAACTAGCTTCAAAACCTCTGAAGCTCTCTGGAACCAAAAGCAGAACTGAAACACAAAAGCTGAGGCCCAAGGCACACAAACTGTAGTGAGGTGCAAGCAAATAAGGTTTGGTACAGGATTTTCATGGAGTTACAGTCTGGTCAACAAAGGTTCAGGAAAGGAAAATCACCCTTTGAATTCAAACAAAACAGGTCTGATAAGGAAACTACGTGATCTTAAATATGAGCTAAAAAGTGCTATATGTTAGAGGTCACATAAGAGGGAAAAGGAGGCAATCAGCTGAAAAGCTGAAAAAATTAAAGCAAAGCAGAAAATGTAGAACTTGATTTGAGAAGTGAGAGCCACACAGTTTTAGAAGTGAAGTCAGAGCTCTAGTTATCTGATCAAATGATGAACTGGAACCCATGTGTGAAGTGTTTGATACAAATGCATGAGCGAGGATGTTCACTCCAATGATTTCAGTTCATAGGATATCAGAAGGGTACAAAGAGTGTCAAGAGGGTCAATTAACAGCATTTATGAGCAGCTGAAGGACACTACCATGAATCTCTCCAACAACCTGAATTCCCTAATGTCTTTTGCATCTCGCATCAAACGACTGGGCACTACAGTAGCTGAAATAACACTGGGTGAAATAACACACAAGGGGACCTTAACATAAAAACAAAGGCCCAAATCGAAATGCACGTGTGGAAGAACCTGATGTTACTGCCCTTGAGCTGGATTTGGGGGATGTTTGCTCTGCTGTGTGGCACAAGTGGAATTCAGACTGCCCAGCTACTGCACCCATAGCTTTTTCATTAATACACACTAGAGTAAAATTCTTAAATGAGGAACCTTAACTGCATGTTCTGCCTTTTCTCTAAGAGTTACATGAGTCAAAAAGAGATACAGCAAGTAAACTACAATAAAATCGTACCCCCAGCATATCAAAATAATTGGTTTTGATGATTATCTCACTGTGCACATTTAATTTTTTTAAAAGTCCAAACAAGTGAAAAATGGAAGACTCAGCACAGTGTTGTTGTTTGAGGTAATACTTGAAGGCAACTATAAACAGATCCACATCAGAGTATTTCCTTTCATCATCTAATTTCACCCTGGCTGGAGTCACACACGTGAATGGGGAGTGTGAAGGACACCTGGGATGACAAGCTGCTGCTGCTGCTGCTGCTGCATGGACTCCAGAGATCCAGGGAAGCTCCTCAGAGGAGGCACTGAGCTCAGCTGGGAGGAAGGAAGGAGGTGACAGGTGCATGTTTACATCCTACCCCTCACTGAGAGCAAAATCCTTTCAAACAGCAGGGAAGCAGTTTTGTTTCACTGAAAGCCACAACCCTGATTTGTCTCTAAGCGAAATGCAAGTGTCAGCCTTCCTGAAGAAACAGTCACAGGGTGAAGAACTGGTTCTGCCTTTCTTGGATACTCCTTAAATGTGGGAGTCTGCCTCTCCCACTGCCCCCAGCATGAAAAATCTGTATCAGGAACCCCACACTTCTCTCACTGTTGCATCTTTGGGATAAAATGTATCAATTACTCAAGAAAAAAGGGAAAGACAATGAAAATGGCTGTGATGCTCTGTATAACCTTCCAGGTAAGATTCTCCAAGCCAGGTATGTTAAAGAATCTCTACATTGTGGTTCACGATAACAATTTTGCTTTCAAACACACATGGCCAGTCTTCCAAAAATCATGCAACTGGTGTGGTTAACCACTCCTGTAACAAATCACTCCTGTTCCCACCATTCAATAGTTTTGTCCAATCTCTCTTTATCACTTCTGCTAATAATAAATCCTCTCCATATTTCACAAGTACTTTGGCCACAAAAATAATCCCTTAAATAATCAGCAGTGAGATCTCTCCACTGGTACACATGTATTATTCATTGCTACGTAATCTCAACAGCTTGCTCAACTTGCCTGGGGCTTCTTTAGCTTCCCATAAAAAGGCTGACAAAGAACTTTTTTCCCATTTTTAAACACTCGCAAATTCAGTTTAGTCTATACGCTAAAGCTTTCCTGCTTCCTCTTCCCCCAGCCCCTAAGCATAACAAATCACAGGAAAATCCATCAGGAAAAAGTCTGACTGAATGATTTCTCAATTCACCACCAGACTATAGTTTAAGTCTGTTGTTAGAAATGAATAAATCTGACTGTGTTTGCACTCTTCCCTTTCCATGTGAATAAAGGACAAAGCAACTAAAATAAAACTTTGACCTGCTCTCTGCACAGGAATTAAAAATCTCTCATGTATGATAGCAAAACCTCTTCTCTTGCTTCAAGAAGCAGAAATTTAAAATGGGAAAAATCCTTATACAAGTACTTAGAATGTGAGTACCATGACAGGAGAGGGGGAAGAACAGAGAGACATGAGAAACCTCAGCCTGTTTGAGACAATCAGTTTGGCACAGGCATTTTTTTCGAGGAAACACCTTTGAGTAAAAAAAATATCAGTATGACTCACTAGATCTCACTCACCTTGTAGTCACCAGATGCCTTTTCACTGTTGAACTTTGGAGCTCTCAAATGTAGCTTCAAGCAGGGTAATGAGTGTTGCCAGGCTCAGAACAGCTTACTTCTACTTGCCACTCATTCCTGAAATGGTTTCTTCCTGAGGTGAACCCATCATATAAACTACACTGAAAGAACTCACCAGAACACCTTCCCCAAAGCTCTGCAGTAACTGATTTCTGCTACTGCAAGTGAAACCAGGCTGAAAAGCAAGGCTTTTTTTGAGAATGGAAGCCATTTGTTCCTCCTTCCCTTATTTGCGTTGTGTCTTCGTTATCCCCAGCTAGGCCCATGTGAGTGCTGGCCTTCAGCTCAGTGACCTTGAGATTCCAGTGTGTCACGTTATTTCCCCAGGGAAAACATGCTTTCTTCTAAGCCCTATGGGATCAAGGATTCTGGGCTGCTCCCGCTAAGAAATCTTTTCTTTCCCATCCTTTTTCATCACCATCCAGTAGCTCAGATAGAAGCCAAACCAGTATTTCCAAATAACTTTGCAGATGCTGCCAATCTGTCGTGTCCCAGTGTGGCTGAGCAAGTGTGTGAGGATTGACTCTGCACTTCTAAACTGCATTTAATGTTCTCATACACCAGTCAATGAGCAATTCACTCACAAGCACATACTAAAATTACATTGAAAAAACCCACATGAATTTGATTCAAAAGCAATTGAACAGGTGAGCAGCCAGGTGCCAGCTGTGTGCAGCCCATGAGAAGAAACACGAAGCATCTTCTCAAAAGCCTAAGTCTGGCTTATACTGACAAATGCATTTACAGGGTTTTTTTGCTTTATGAATTTATCTCTAAATTCAAAATAGCTCTTTGTGATTAGCCATCAATAATGCAGGATGCCTTTGAAATAACAGTTATTCTTTTCATTTCACTACAAGAAGTGCCAAGAATAATTCCTTACATTTTTTATGATAACCGAGTAATGGAAAAATTCTACTAACCCAAAGCATATTGCACTGAATCTCACTAGCTCACTGATTCCAGCAAAGAAGCCTTTCAATGACAGCTCAAAGTCATATGGCCAATCAGGCAAGAAAAACAAAGTACTTCTAAAAATCAGAGCCTGTGTTTATGGTCTGTCAATTAACACATGACCGAGTTCTTAAACAGGTATTAAGAAAACACTCTGATTTTCTTTTAAATCTAAAAAGACCTCTTGTTGATTATATTAATGTCCTCCAGTATTTGACATACAGGCTTGAACATCTTTTTACCACATATGACAGTCCAGGTCAGGTCTCAAGGAAGCAGGCTGTGAAATTCACATCAGTGACAAAAATAACTGGGTCTGTAACACACCTTGAGAGCTGCCAGAAATGCATGATCCTTCTGAAGAAGCGTGATCTTTTCAAGCATGACTTTCGATGTGGTACAGCACTGCCCCATATGTCCAACCAAATGCCATTTTTAAACCCTGAGGATATATTTAGCACAACATACATCATCTCGCTGTCATCATTTCACTGAACAAAGCAAAAGACAGGATCATGCTAAATGATGCATCTTCGGCTTGTGTCAAGAGCACAGCAGTGAAGGGACTGCAATACCAACGAAGGCTAAAATGCAGCCAAGTAAGCTGAAGAAATAAGCCAAAGATGGCATGATAGATATCAATGGATTTGAATTATGAAGTCAAGAATAAAGAATGGAAACATAAAACATGCTGACATACGAACTATATCTGTTCCTGACTAATCTCTGCTCCCCTGCCATTCACAGAAGGCACCATCTGATCTTCCAAGTTCCTGCATGCATGATGAGCTCTTGGCTACAGTCCGGGCTGGTGCAGCCAAATCTTTGCAATTCCACCTGGGCAGGACAGAATGCAAGTTATCACTTCCGACTGGCACCACTTCCTAAGCCTAGAGTGACCCGGCATGACAACTCTATGCCTCATTACACCAGCCAAGAAATTAATGTACATCACCAGCCCTGTACAGCTTACTGTCATCTCAGCAGAAGTTTGAATTATTTACCAAAATTCAGAACAATGGATTAGGGGTTTTTTTATTTTATTTTTAAGAGCAACCTTTAGTAAAGAATAAAATGCAACTGTTTTGGCAAAAAACCACAGATATCTTTTGTTATTCTGTACTTGACGTCCATCACAACAAATCATTTGCTCTTCTCACCTTTCTGGTAATAAACTGCCTTTCTGACGTCTTTGGAGCCTCATCAATCACTTTATACTGGTTTATATCGAATGAGGCCCCCTTTCCCCAACAAACTTGAGTGCACAATCCTTTACTGCACAAAGGAGTATCAAAAAGCAAAGCCAACTAATTCAGCCTGCACTGAAGGACACAAGCGAGCAAAACTGCTCTTGGCATGTACCTGAGTTTTAAAGTAGGCTTTAGAATGTGAGTTTTGTTCAGTTTTTAAGTAGGTATAGAAGGTACTCCTATACTTCTATTAGAGAAACACTTCACCATCACATAGTGCTGATCAGTCCTAAGGGAGTAATTTTGTTCAGCATTTACCCATACCTGTAACTAACCTTGTGTTGAGCAACAGAAACAAAAATATCATCTAGTAAAGAACCAGCAGAGTGAAATGGTTTTTAAAAAAAGAGTTTGAGAAGAAAGTAAAGCACAGCCAGGGCTTTGTGCAGGAGTCCTTGATGCACTTCAGGAGTCCACAACCGACAGTCACTATTTCTGACACCCTTTGTTCAGAGCTTGCCTTGAGACACAAAATAACTTCTCCAAGCTGCTAAAAACCACCAGAGCAAACAGGAGAAATGCCAAAGGACATGTGTGCTCTGCCTCTCTGTCCTCTCCATCACACGGTCACCTTCACTAAGCAGAAACAATTAAGCGCTGGGGTTAACTCGGACCTACAAATAGTTGCTGCCAAACACTAAATCATTGAGGTTGGAAAAGACCTCTGAGATCATTGAGTCCAAATATCAGCCTAACAATTCTAGGTTCACCACTAGACCATGTCCCTAAGCACCACATCCACACAAACCAGACAAATTCTCCAGATTCTTCCCAAGATCAATAGCAATTGAGGTCCTTTTCTTCCATTTTTTGTAAAACTGATTGATCTTTAAATGACATTTGAGTCCTTCTCCACTATTTTTAAATTTGGGCTTGGTTACCCAATAGGTTAAAACGTAATGGGGGTGAACAGAGATAACCAAAAGCCTCATTCCACAGGGATCAGTCAAAAAATACTAATAAATGCAGGGTACAACAACTGAATTCATAGTACAGATGTGCAAGAATGAGATCCTGCTCTCAGCTGAGATGATTGCCCGAAGACTTGAAATTAAATTAAATCCCTTCTCACATAAATCACTTCAGTCAGAAAACACATGCACCTTTCAAAATACATTTGGGGAGGAAGTGGTTAATTTGTTTTATTCCCTGAATGTCTCAATTAAGACATTTCTAATAAATAAGCAAGGCATTTTCAGTATTGATTTGGGGGATTATCATCAGCGCTAGCTTGATGCACAGTTCTTCAAATCCAACATTATCAAGGTTAGATTAAAAAAAAAAAATCCATACATAGACTTTCTTGAATTTTTACTGTATCAGGGAAGGGAAAATGTTTTTATCATTTCTAAACCTGAAAACAGGCATTTTATTTCCCTCATGTATTTTCATAACACATATGCTGTAGACTTTGCTCTCTTCTAAAGCCAATGAAAGCTTTAGCTTAATTTACCAAAAAATTTTTAAAAAGAAAGGAAAAGGGCATTTTCATAGAATTGTCTAACACAGCAAGCTCATTTTTGGAGCCCAGCTCTGCCCAAAGGACAAGCCAAGCCACCCACCTGCTTCTCTGAGCAAATCTGTTCGTTCTCATCACCAAGAGTTTGCTGGTCCATAACAGATTATTGTGCTGTGTCAATCTGGGAGATCAAGGACTCACAGAACCTCAGAATGTTTTGGGTTGGAAGAGACCTCCAAGATCACCTCATTCCAACCCCCTGCCATGGGCAGGGACCCCTTCCACTATCGCAAGCTGCTCCAAACTCTGTCCAACCTGGCCTTGGACACTTCCAGGGATGGGGCATCCACAGTTTCTCTGGGCAACCTGGTCCAGTGCTAAATTCCAGCACATCAGATAATTCAGGGAACTTTATGATTTCACAGGACATGTGTCTGCAGTGGAATATCCACCCTGCTGGCTTTCTGACCTGGTGGTTTCTCTTTGCAAATGTTAGGCCTGCATCTGATTTTTATGAAGATTTAGTACAGTGCCCAAGTCTCCCACAGTTTGCTCAGAGTTCAGGAATGTTGAAACTTCTGACATACACGTGAAATCATCCCTGAGGGACAGGTTACCCACTACATCATGTGCTACCTGCTCCTATAATTAAATAAAACCTCAGTTTCTTCTTAGCAGGACTTGTCTTGCAGAGTTTGCTGGGCAGCGGAGTCCTCGGAGCTCCCACGCCCGCTCATTCTCTGCCTACACCTCTGATACACCTCAGGGGACTTTGAACTCTGCTCTTCTTGCAAGTGAGAGAAAACCCAAACTACCAAAACAATTCCATATGAATACAGAAAAAAAAAGCCAGAGTGTGAAGACAGATAAGTCCAGGTTGTCACCCACGGAGGGAGATGACTGAGCACTGCCACAGGTGCCCAAGTCCCAGCACACCTGCAGTTCACATCAAACTCCCCCATCTCAATTCACACTTCTCATCATCTTGGCAACCTCTTTGCAATCTCTTCAAGGCTTCAGGGGTGAAACATCCAAATTTCAATTGGAAGAAGATCTACAGAGCAAACAGGGGATGGAAGCAGGGCAAAGTGGGAAAATCTCTAATAGAAGACAAGTGGGAATGAGA
>VZRR01007624.1:224010-285732 GCA_013398015.1 Oreocharis arfaki
CCAAGATCACCTCATTCCAACCCCCTGCCATGGGCAGGGACCCCTTCCACTATCGCAAGCTGCTCCAAACTCTGTCCAACCTGGCCTTGGACACTTCCAGGGATGGGGCATCCACAGTTTCTCTGGGCAACCTGGTCCAGTGCTAAATTCCAGCACATCAGATAATTCAGGGAACTTTATGATTTCACAGGACATGTGTCTGCAGTGGAATATCCACCCTGCTGGCTTTCTGACCTGGTGGTTTCTCTTTGCAAATGTTAGGCCTGCATCTGATTTTTATGAAGATTTAGTACAGTGCCCAAGTCTCCCACAGTTTGCTCAGAGTTCAGGAATGTTGAAACTTCTGACATACACGTGAAATCATCCCTGAGGGACAGGTTACCCACTACATCATGTGCTACCTGCTCCTATAATTAAATAAAACCTCAGTTTCTTCTTAGCAGGACTTGTCTTGCAGAGTTTGCTGGGCAGCGGAGTCCTCGGAGCTCCCACGCCCGCTCATTCTCTGCCTACACCTCTGATACACCTCAGGGGACTTTGAACTCTGCTCTTCTTGCAAGTGAGAGAAAACCCAAACTACCAAAACAATTCCATATGAATACAGAAAAAAAAAGCCAGAGTGTGAAGACAGATAAGTGCAGGTTGTCACCCAGGATGTTTGAGCATTGAACAGGCTCCCCAGGGCAGTGGTCAGAGCATAAAGACTGACAGAGTTCAAGAAGTATTTGGACAATGCTCTTGGGCACATGGAGTGACTCTCGGGGTGTCCTGTGCAGGGCCAGGAGATGAACTCAACTACAATCTTCTTGCAAGTGAGAGAAAACCCAAACTACCAAAACAATTCCATATGAATACAGAAAAAAAAAGCCAGAGTGTGAAGACAGATAAGTCCAGGTTGTCACCCACGGAGGGAGATGACTGAGCACTGCTACAAGTGCCCAAGTCCCAGCACACCTGCAGTTCACATCAAACTCCCCCATCTCAATTCACACTTCTCATCATCTTGGCAACCTCTTTGCAATCTCTTCAAGGCTTCAGGGGTGAAACATCCAAATTTCAATTGGAAGAAGATCTACAGAGCAAACAGGGGATGGAAGCAGGGCAAAGTGGGAAAATCTCTAATAGAAGACAAGTGGGAATGAGAGGATAGTCAATTTAGAGAGAAGCAACACTGAGTACCAGGTACACAGTCAGAAAAACCACGAGTGATAGCAGCAATTGCCAAATATACTGATTATTTCTGCCACCAAACAGCACAAATAACAAATGACTGAAGACTAAAGTACTGAATCTAAGCACAGGAATCATCTTCTGGTCGTGACTGCCAGTTCCTTCAGATAACAAGGGCTGAAAATTTCAGTACACAAGAATAATTTTTAGGGAGTCAGAATGGTGCCTGAGGCTTCATATACAGAACACATTCAGAGCAGGAAGGGTGGAAGGGCAGAGCACAGATGACAGTCTAAGGCACACAATATTTTTCCTGTAGCACAAATATTTAGATCTGCTACCCAGAATGCCCAGACCCAGAAAAACATTGTTTATTAAGTGTGGCTTGATTTACTCTGAATCATGAAAATGAAATACTTTTTCTCTTGTTACACTATAAAATTGAATACTAAGAATACAACAGCACTGCAAGACAAAAGCACGAATACTGCACGTACCACTTACCTCATGTATATGCATTGCCTGTGTGTGTCTACACGACTTTTTCACTCATTTCACTTTTTCATCTCATTCTGGGAAGTATGAAATATTTAAAGCATGGTCAAGCCTTCCATCCCAACTACAGCAAAGTGAGATGTCCCATGAAATGGACCTTCTCCTCCTCCTGCCGGTTCTTTTGTTATCCCTTTGCTGAAGAAGCTTCCAAGTAATTAACAACACCCTTTCTAAAGCACCCAGTCCTGTTTGGAGAATTTCCAGGATGCAGGGTAGCATTTCCCATACATGGGACACCCCTGCTTTGAGAGTAACGTGCTGAGATGGAACACTTCACCTGTGTTCGGACAATACTCTCCTATTTAATCACAGAAATTCAGAGCTGCCCGTGTCACAGCAGCGCGAAGCTTATCAAACCACTGATCCCTATTTTTAACTATGACAGTATGTTTAGCATGAAGATGTCTCAGGGGAGGTTTAGGTTGGGTATTAGGAGAAGGTTCTTCACCCAGAGGATGTTTGAGCATTGAACAGGCTCCCCAGGGCAGTGGTCAGAGCACAAAGACTGACAGCGTTCAAGAAGCATTTGGACAATGCTCTTGGGCATATGGAGTGACTCTCGGGGTGTCCTGTGCAGGGCCAGGAGATGAACTCAATGATCCTTGTGGGTCCCTTCCAAGTCAGGATATTCTGTGATCTCACACATACCAGTCTTCTTGCTTCCTTCTACATTTGTCTGCTAGTCAGATTATGCTGACTTCCAAGTCTTGTTCCATACCTCTCTTGCAGATCTGAAGAGGCACAAAAAGCACTTCAGAAGCCTTTTTTTCCCCAACAGAACACATTCAATTTGTCCTCTTGCCCCTGCAGACGTACATGCCATCAGATAAGGACTGTTCTTTACCATCTTCTCAGGCCATTGACAAAGAAATTAATGCCAAAATTCTTACATTTTATATGAACTTTTACTGGAAACAGGTTCTGAAGAACTTTAAACACTTCAAAATGATTGCATAAACTATAAAACAAATTCTGCCCTTCCCTTCATACGTAAAAGGTTTTGCTTCTATAATAGGAGCCAGGGCATAAACCATGGTGGCACGATGGATTTCAAGGCTTGGATGAAACATGCAGAGGATAGTTAGACGTCTATGCAGAAAAGACACCCTCATTTTCTCTTGGGAGCTCCCCTGTGTCCACAGGGGAGTTAAAACAAAGCCTGCTTACTTCTTCAGTCATTGCTGAATTGTGAAACACATGAAGAGGTCCCCGGATAAATTTTGAGGAGAAAGTCTCATTCCTCTGGACATTTAAGGACATTTTAACTGTCTTGTTGTGGGTTCCTGACTTTATTATGTTAAAAAAAAAAAAAATCATAATTTTTAAAATAAAATTAAAATTAAAAAAGAAAAGGCTTTGGTTTAATTTTTAAGCATTAGATAAATTGCCTGATAGACTGAATTCTTGAGCATCCAGCAAGTCCCAGCACTGTTTGGCACTGTACTGACCATAATTTCTACATGAATTCAGGAACAGAGCTGCATGGGGTGGGTTTTGGGTGAGTTTGTTCAAATCCCTGGGCAACTTCACTGTATAAAAGATTTTACCATTCGTAATTCAGCACTGTAATATTGGTAAAATTGATTTCCATTAACCTACTTGTAAACCTAAAAACTCCAATGCTACCAGTGGAGTCCCTATGATTAACACACAAAGCGTAATATTTCTGAAATTTAAGGTTAGTTTGGGGCTGCCTTCCATACTTAAAAATTATTCAGGCAAAACCAAATAACACAGTAAAATCATTATGTCAACTAAAAAAAAAAAAACCAACCCAAACCATAACAAACACCAAACCAGAAATAAAACGTACATGATTACCAAAAAAGCATTAAACAGCCCATAGAAATGTGGGCTCCAGGGGATGTTGCCATATACAAATTGCCTTATTTAGGATTAGTTGATACACAAAAATGACTGAAAACTTGCCCGAAGGAAGGATATTTAAAATGGATTTAACTATTTGTGAGAACACTGTGCTTTGAAAAGCACCAGCTTGTGTAGGAGTATACATGAGCAAAACAGCAATTTTACAGTTGGACTCAATGATCTTAAGGGTCTTTTCCAACCTAAACGATGCCACAATTCTATGATTGGTGGTGTGCAGCTATGGTGCCTCTCCTCAGCTGGCAAAGATACAGGACCAAAACAGTCCTCTGCATCACCACTTATGGGAACGACACCAAAGCACAGCAAAGACACAGACACAACTCTTAATTAGCTCTGTGTTACTGTCCTATTAACAAAGGTGACAAACCCCAACAGAGGAGAAAGAGGCTGTTCCATACAGGCAGATATGAAACCTCTTTGGCTCCTTACCTGGCACCTTGTGTCTCTGGGCTTGTCCCACATTTAAAACACTGACTTCACGATTCTGTAGAGAGCACTGAGGACCGTTTTTAAGAAGCACCAACAAGCTGTATTCAGTCCTTAATTTTTGGCACTGATGTGAAGGCTCCATTTGGTGATGCATCTGCAGTGCCGGGGAGGTGTTTGAAAGGTGGGAGAGAGGGTGCTTTCCCTCCTCCAGCATATGCTGCGATTATTCGGTGATTTCAATACACATTCCAAACACCAGCTGTGGTCAACGGGACCTTCTGTTTCTGTGGTGTGTTGTGCTTCTGTGTGAATTGCTGCAGCTCAGGAAAAATCACAGAATGCTTTGGGTTCAGAAAGAATCTTAAAGATCATTGAGTTCCACCTTCCACTATCCCAGGTTGCTCCAAGCCCCATCCAACCTGGCCTTGAACACTTCCAGGGATGGGGCAGCCACAGCTTCTCTGGGCAGCCTGTGCCAGGGCCTCACCACCCTTTGGGTAAAGAATTTCTCCTCAGCATCTGATCTAAATCTCTCCTCTTTTAGTTTGAAGCCATTCCCCTTTCTCCTGTCACTCCATCCCTTGTCCAAAGTCCCTCTCCAGATATCCTGGAGCCCCTTTAGGCACTGGAAGGGGCTCCAAGGCCTCCCTGGAGCCTTCTCTTCTCCAGGCTGAACAGCCCCAACTCTCTCAGCCTGAATCCATAGTGGAGCTTCTCTCCAGCCCCCTGATCATCTCTGTGGCCCGTGCCACAAAATGCAGCTCATTCCTTTGGAGGAACATTATTGATGGGTTGAATTCATGTTCAGATACACAGATTTTTGCAAAGCATGTATTTTTTATCATCCACTGCACCTTACAGAACTGTTGGGTGTAAAACATAGCTACAGATACTTCTTTCTAACATTAAGTATTCTATATGGTCTGACTAGGCTAATTACCAGTGAACAGCATAGCGGCCATATCCTAGAAAAAATAGGTTAACTTTTAAAAATTAGGCCCAATCTGCTTGACATGCTTTTGCTTCACTTTGCTCCTGAAGAGGCAAAAATAAAACTCGTCTTTTTCTTTTTTTTTTCCTCCTGGAAATCCTGGTAGAAACTTTATTCTGTTTCCTTTTGTACTAAATACTGTAGATAAACAGCCTGAGAACAAATAAAAAGAAAAGAAATAATTCATCCTGTGATCCCAGATTCTGCTGACACCAAGCTTTTTCTAAGAATATGCATTTCCTACTCAAAGTACTGTTAATTCCTGCAGCACTCTCATGTTTTGTTCATTAACTTCCTTTCAGCACTACTGTAGAGTCGGAAGAAAAAAATATGCAAATGGAGCAGAAAAACAGAGCAGGGACTACAGAAGTTTGCTAGAGTAACATGAAGCTCCAGGAGCAATAACATTTTCAAACAAATGCAACACAAAATCCTCCCACGCTGCAGTGTAACAATCAATTTGTTTGCCTAGAGAACTTCTAAAGCTCTCATAAGGGAAGAAAAAAGTAAGACAGACACCTCAACAATATCATGAGATAGAAATCCTTAGCAAAAACTCCCTACAGCAAACTGTAGGCAAAAAAGAAAGCTTCCAATGAAAATACACACATTCATTTAAAAACAATAATTAGCATTTCTCTCCTTATTTCAGTAACACTGACCCCTTTTGCATGAGTCTTCACACAGGGAATGCCCAAAATAAAGTTCCAAAGTTGGGATTATTTTTGCAAATGCGTACGCAAATGGAAGATTTTCTGGGAAAAACTGGAAAGCTGTAAGAGCTTAGAATGCTCCAGTAGTACCTTATTTCAGAAGCAATCCACCCAATCTCATCCCCAATGCATGAACTGCACAGTAAAACTGTGAATAAGACAACACTTCTATGCATGTGCCTACAAATTCAGCCATTTTCACAGAATAAATGAGAACGTGGACACATTTGAGAGAAGGAGGGAGAAGAGTTTACAGATATACAGAAACAAATTACAAACAAAACCATGAAGTGTGCAATCATCACCTCTGACAAAAGAACCTGTTCCCTGTTTCCCTTAAATAAAACTCCCTGCAAAGACGTGTTTAATTATAAATTCTACAAGTTTAAAATAAATAGCTTCCCTGAAAGAGAAATCTTTAATAAAGACAGACGCTCTGCAGATGCATCAGTGCCTGTACATTTTTCTTCCTTCTAATTAAAAGACCATTCTAACTCCTGGTTGAGTTTTTTCCCATCCCAGTGCAGTGTGTTCCAGAGGAATGCAATAACACGACTTCGCACACACATCCTAACAGGATTTCACATCTGCCCAACAGTAACTTTGCCCCACATTCCAATTTACTCCATAATGGATTACATGGCAGAGATTCATTCAGCTGATTTCCATAATGACAAGAGTAGCTGAAAAGAAGTACTTGCCTACTAAATGGAAATGTGACATCAATATTAAGGTAAACATTTGAGTCTGTTGAATACTTTATTGTCAGCCACACTATTTTAGCTCCAAAATAAATTTTCCCCAATAGCAGCTTTTATTTCATCTCAAATCCATCAGCTTTTCTGGCTGCTAATTCCCAGAGCTGCCCCTTCAAGTTTTTAATCTTATCTTCCTAGTGTGAAAGTGCTGCAGACCAGCACTTTTAAACACGATAATGCAACAGTTTTTGAAAGCTATATAAATCGTGTGAAAGACTATCCTATTAATTCCCTTTCTTATTACCAATTTTTCTCTTTTATTTACAGGGCTTGGGGACTTGAAAATTCAGTTACTCTGAGGGAAGGAAGAACTTCAATTTCACTGGGACCTCGCCTCTGGCTCTTGACATTTTCAGAAACCTGTTGGACAATACCATTCAGGTCAGCCCAGGCACGGAAATTATGCTAAGCCTAAACCAGATCAATTTTACTTTGTAGCTCTCAGATAATGACTTTGTGCCCAAGGCATTTTACAGAGACACCAGTAAAACATGATATCTACCTTCAGAGTATCAGACTGGTAGTACTAAGAAAAACCTGGCTGGAAAACAGGATGGTACACTGATTATAGAGCACCGGAGGGTAGAGAGGCAACTGGTTGTTTTATTCTGCTCACAAGGACCAATATCTTCATGTCAGGTAGGAAAGAAATTATCCTGTGAGCTGTAAACAGACAACTTGCCTGGTTTAGATGCAAGCATCTGCAAGTAACAGACACAGAGGAACTGAAAACAAATATTTATTAGATAATTACCAGAGTGCAAGCCTAATGTTTTATGGGACTTTAGTTTTTTAAACATTAATTCTCCAAGGAGGGAAAGGATTAAGATGATGCCACATGCCACTAATAAGCCACTGCTGAAATGTTTTATTTATCTTCTCTGAGTTAGGAGAACTGATCTAAGTATCTGGAAGTAATGAATATTAAAGATAAGCTAAAAAACTTGTCTCTAAGGCAGCAAGTTCTTGCTGATAATGCAACCTTTTGCACCACTCTAATCTGGGCCATAAAATTCCACCAGCCATCTGGATCAGGATTTTGCTAGACCAGCCTCCTTTTCCCTCTAGTGGTGCAGTGACAGCTGGAAGCACTCTAGGAAAAGAAGATTTGCATCTCTCTAAGCCCCCTAAAAGAGTTGTCACACATGGAAACTGTGCTTGCCCACTCCAGATAAAAAACTGATTTTGCTGCAATAGATGATCTAACAAATATCAACATCTGCACGGTCAACTCACACCACACCAAATGACCTCCAGCAGCTCACCCAACTTCTTGGATCCCTATTTGAGACAGTGTCCCCATCCCATCCATCTCCCTGAGCTCAGACATTGATGGCATTTGGTGCCACTTAGACACTTCTGGAATTTCACAGGCTCAAAAGTTTCTCGCCTGCGTCCCATCCAAAAACAAACATTCAAAGATATGATTACCCTTGAGCTGTGCTCAATTCCTCCTTGTCACAGATTTGGTTTGCTCAGAGAATTAATTGGCTTTGTGGAGCATGAAGAAACAGAAATGGCAATACGTACCTCAATTAGACTCTATTTTTAAATAATTTTTAAACTTCATAAATTATGAGACTTTAAGGACTTTAACAAGTTTGCTTGATTCACTTTGATCAAACAAGGTTAGGGACTCATTATACCGTACATGCAGCTGTTTAACAACATTAAAATACACCAGCAAGTCAATCGTTCTCTAAGTGACTTCACATTGCACAGCAAGCAGATCTAAAAAGCCCCGTCATTTGCAACTGGCAATCATCATTCTGGTAGCACTGTAAGAGGCTTTCTTAATTCCACTGGTGTTTAAATTCATAAGCCAAAACTTGTCATAAATTGTCTTTTATGGCTGTCAAGAACAATGATGTATATTCTCTTATTTAGCCTTTTGTGACTTATTGGGATCTTCTGAGTGCCTGAGAAGTGTTTGCTTCACTGAACAGTAGATTGAGACTCTCCTATTTTTATGTTGTAAAGACACAGCATATAAAGTAACAACCTTAGAGCCTGCAGTCAGAACCCACTGGCTCTTTATAAGCAGACTTACATCAGCTCTTAATTATTTTTATAGAAATTCTAATTATTAGAAATTTTTAGCATGGCAAAAATAGAGGGTGGATGCTCCAACTCTGAAAGAAAATGCCACCTTCTGCCAGAAAATTGAGGCTGCTTTGCCATGCTCTGCCAGTGCCTAAGGGAAATATAAATGGACTGAGGAGGAAACACATGATGTGTCACTGATAAAATAATCTGGCATTACAAAAGGACCGGTAGCTACGGCTCCACCAAGAGATCAATAAATGTGCAAATAGCAGCCTCTTTAGAAATCATTGCTTTCCCTCCAATATGCGGTGACAAACTCTGTGACAGCATTTACTTCATGCTATCAGCTTCATTAAATAAAGCAGCCTGTCCTCATCCACCCACAAGGCCAACTCCAGAAGTCTATGGAAAATATTGATTTTTCTTGACTATGTTCAGGTCAACGATGCCATGCAATAAAACAGCTTAAGACAACTATTCCCTTTCCAGCTTGTAATTAGAGCCTTGAAACCCTGTTTCTAGGTCTTGATCTGAGATCTGTTGTCAATTCACTTTGACCTTAGGCAAGCAGATTTCAACACTGGGGAACTTGCTGCTTGCTGTAAAATGAGCACAGTTAACTTCTCTCCAAAGGCTCGTTTGCTGACTTTGAGACTTTTTTGCTCTTTTAAGTTTTAATGACGGGATAAAATCCATTTCGGTTTGAGTTTCTTAGATAAAATACATCCCCAAGTGAAATCGTTACATGTGAGTGATTATGCACCTGAGGATCCATGCCAGGAGCTGAGCCTTCCTGTTTATCCAGGAAGAGGAACTGGCTCTCCAGGGCACGATTTCCAGAAACACCCTGCACCATCAGTGGAACGAGTTTTTCCTGCATTGCCACTCCTGGGAGGACCCACATATTTTCCTGAAAAGGATGAAGTTTTGAACAGCAAAGAGACAGAATTAAGAAAGTTCAATCCAGAAAACAAGAAATAGCAATTTCAATTTCTAGTTTTAAGTAAGACACAGAACTATTTCCCTGCTATTGCAAGGACCAAAATCAGCTATCTACTATATATATTTATCCTATATACACTGAGCAAAAGATGGAGCCGTGAGGAACCAGCAGAGATATCAAAGCTCATCTTGCCAGACCTTCCACACAGCTTAGAACCCTCCTTAAGGAACAGACACAGAACTCCATCTTTTTTTTTTTCTTGTTGGATTATCTGATCCTTCTTTGATTATTTTTATCATTAACAGTGAGCATGTATAAATACCACTTTTTCTTCACTCCATACAGCAGCTGATAGCTGGGGTAGGTGCACCCCACAACAGCTACAAGAAAAGCCCTTGATTCACACTCTACACACACAAAAGAAAAAAAAAAACTTCAGGTTCAGAAAGACATTAATATGGGAACAGTTCAATGTTTCAAGAGAAGTAAAAAAAAAATGCTGGCCTCTTCAGCAGTGTTATGTAGTCCTTTATTGCTCTGCAGATTTAGACAGTGACCTATGAGGAATTCCTGCATGATTCCAAAATCTGGAGGAGAATCCTCTGCATCCTAAAGTCATGCTCAGACCAACGTTGACCATGGAATCAAGGGTTCTTTTCTCTCCAGACTAGGACCAAGCAAACATTAGTAATCCACATTATAAATTCAACCTGTTTCACTCTTTTTCCTCGTGCTGTCGGCTTCAATTTTTTGGACAAGAACCTGAGTTTTGTGGCACTTCTGTTATAACCTCTTTCTAGTTTGGGAGCTGAATATTGAAGGCTGTTATGAACATCAAGCATCCTTAACTACCTTGCACATAAAAGGTACACAAATTCATCCAAAGTCCTTGAGATATTTGGAGTTTGAGGCTCAGCTTTGAACCAAGGAGAGCTATCATCTTGTTCCCCATTTCTGAGAGCACAGCCCATCACAGCAGAGTGCTGACTGTTCTTGCTTAACTCTGTGATTTCAAGGTGATTTACTTTTTTTGGGCATTGCACACCCACCTGCTGAGAGTTAAACAAAATTTCCATCTTTCTTTACTGTTTGGGCAATCACATAGCTCTCAAAGGAACTATGGTTTATATGTACCAAAAATATCCAGCCTATCACATGAAAGTAAATCTTGTTCCCTCTCTTCCTTATGGAAAACAGAGTAATAAAGGGACAGTTTTTGAGTCCTCATACTGGTGCAAACTCTATGTACTTTTTCAGTTTTGGCTTAGTATTTTCCCAGCAGCTGCATCCCAAAAACTGTGCGCAAGAGCTACACAGAGTCTCAAAAATATTTTGAAGACAAAAATGCTATTTAGTAGTGAAGTATCAAAAATATGGGAATTTACATCTTTAGATCTGATTTTTGCCAGACAGGATACAAGATGCACATTCAGGTTGTTAAACTGCCTCTTCAGGATATATTTATAGGATTTGTATGAGCAAAGAGAGCTCCACAGAGGCAGAGAGCTTGATTCCCATGGAAAAACACCTGCTCCTCCAGCCAGCGGAGCAAGGCACTTACTTGGGGTCTTATGAAACTTCCTGGTCAAAACTGGGCTGCCACTGCCTCATTTCATACTTTATGTCAATGCCAACATCCAAAAAGTGACAGGAGTCCAGTATCAGACATATATAATACAATCATAGAATGGTTTGAATTGGAAGGGACCATAAAGATCAGTGAGTTCCACCCCCTTGCCATAGGCAAGGACACTTTCCACTAGACCAGGTTGCTCAGAGCCCCATCCAGCTTGGCCTCGAACACTTCCAGGGATGTGGCATCCACAGCTTCTCTGGGCAGCCTGTGCCAGGGCCTCACCACCCTCACAAGGAAAAATTTCTTCCCAATATCCAATCTAAACTTTCCCTCTGTCATTTAAAGCCATTTCTCCTTGTCCTATCACTTCACACACTTGTCCAAAGTCCCTCTCCAGCTCTCTTGGAGCCCCTTTAGGCACTGGAAGAGGCTCTAAGCTCTCCCCAGAGCCTTCTCATCCCCAGGCTGGACGTTCCCAATTCTCTCAGCCTGTCTGAGCCCCAAAGGCAGCTTTAATCTTGTTCTCGCCCAGGCTGGCCACAGTGGTGTCATACTATGGGCTGATTCACCTCTCTCTCTCCTAGAATGATTCAACCACAGCAAGAGCACAGACAAGAACTCCTTTTCCATCTCCAAACCACAAGTGCTCTCTGAGTGTGGCCTTTTGTACCACTGAAAGAGCTCTGAGTGATCCACCAGAACTGTTTTTTCTCCAGCAGTGAGAAGACACAGTTTGGAAACACAACTGCCTATTGCAAAGGAAGGGCTTTTTGGTTCCTTGCCCAACAGGTACCTGAGAGCCTCCTGCTGTGCAAAATCTTTATGTTCAGGTGCAAACAAGACCATTTCCGCTTACAAAGGATGTGAGATTTAAAACATAGGACTAACAAAAAATGGGTGTTTTTCTGTTGTTGATGGTTTTGGTGGGGGGGGGGGCGTTGTTACAAGAGGCAGCTCTCAAAACTGTCCAGAACAGCAAATGGCCACAAGCAAAAAGAAAGTAGAGAGAGAGAAATAAAACTGCATCACCTAATGAAAGAGCAGTTCCTAAGTCTCTCCTTCATGGTGCTTTCACCATAACTTGTTGCCATGAGCACACTAAGCCCAGAACGTTGTTTTCACATTGATTTGGAAAAAACCTGCACAAAGCACTACTCGTAATGAAAATGTACCCAGCTTATTAAAACTGTTCTTTTATTTAGCGTTATGGAGTTGCAGGAAAATCAAGAGGTCTTGAATACAAACAGAGTTCTCCACTGCAAGCAGGAGAAGCGCGGAAGAAAAAACATGAACATGCTGAAACACGAACATGAACTAGCTGAACTATTTTTTTTTAAAGCCATCAGGATTTGAAACTGATAATAAAAAAAAAAGTTAGTATTTGATGAAATTTGAAATCAAAAGTAGAAGCTGTTGTAGAAAAGGCTGGTACGTATATACAGTCTCTTCATTATTTGCCTGCAAAAAGCAATAGGATTTTGTGAATGTCCCCTGGCTCACAGCTCTGGAGGGATTTTTATCACCATCCTTTTCCTTCTGGTTTGTTGTGTGTTATCAAACCTAGTGATGTTAAATGGGTGTATGAAAGCCATGAATTCTGCTATGTGGGGTGCAAAAGCAGACATGAAAAACGAGGAAAATAAGAATGCGTGATGGTTCAGCTCAGGTCCTTCCTATCAAGGCAAAGTATCAGCTAAATATAATAATAACAGCAGCCTTACAGTCATCTTTAAATATTACACAGCTTGACAAAGCCAGCTAAGGGACAATCAGGGGGTTCAGCACCAGAGCTGGAAGCAAATCCTTCCACCATGCTGCTGCACCAGCCTGGGCTCACAGGCTGCAGGGAGAGTTCAGGCTCGGAACTCAGAGGGGAGCTGGCACCACTCATGCAAACACCTGCCAGGAGCTTGGACCTTTATGGGGGACTTGGTCACCCCAGCACTTCCAAATCAGTCGGAGCCTCCCCCTACAAGCCCATTAAAAATAATAATAGTAATAGTAATAATAATTTTTGCAACTTTAAATACGGTCCTACTTATGCTGAGGGAAATGCAAATGACAACTCACTGACTTTCAGGAAATGAAAAAAAGTAAGTGTTAACATGCAAACACAACTAAGACTATTAAATGCTTCAAGATCTTCTGTATTGTCACTTGTCACTCAAATGCAAGCTGCCAGAGATGTGGCTCAGCAAAGCTTAAGTCATTATTTGAAGGAACTTTTAAAACACAATGTTTGGAAAATCTTTCAGGTTGTTAAATTCCAGCCTGATGAGGCTTAGGAGTTCTTTGTTTTCTTGTTCTCCCATTTACGCTTAGATACTCTCCTGTACCTCAGCATGTGGTTTCTGAAGAAAAGGTAAAAATGAAAACTTTCTATTGCTCTTTCTTCTATTTTCTACTGAACTTGAAACATAACTTCACCATTTAAAAACTAGATGTTAAATTTGTAAAGCTTACTACACATTCCTGCTTCCACTGCTAATTAACAGCTTAAAATAAAGACATTCATGTTCTGCAACTCTGCTGGAACACAATTATAGAACAAAACGCCGTAGAAAAGTCAAAGTTACTGACACAGGCTGTTACTAAAACGCAAAACCAAGCAGGAAAGCAACCAGCACTGTCAACTTGTCTACAAAGAAAATACCTGCTAGGCAACTGGAGCTTAGAAAAAATTTTGGGGACCAAAAAGAGGATATCTGTTGGAAGGAGAGTAAAAAATAATTGGAAATTCGTAGTAAAATGAGTCAAAGCAAAGGAACAGCTCTTAACAGCATCAAATCCTTGTACTTTAGTTTAGTCCTATTGTACATAACAGCTACAAAAGGCAGATGAATATTTATAAGCAAACTGGAAAAGCAGCAGTTTTGCTGTGCTTTCTCCATTTAAAATCATCACAGTTGAAGGAGTGGCTCAAGGATGGAAGCAGTCTCAAGAAAAGACCTAAAATCTTGCAAAAGAGGAAAGAATCAATCTTGTCATCCTACTGGACAATGTCAAACCCAACAACTTTCAGGCTGATAGTTCTGCCAAATATTATTCATGTGTATAAAAGTAAAGTTATGTCCTTTTCTGTATGCAGCAATCTCACAAACAAGGTAGCACTCACTGACTTTGGGACAGAGTGTTAGACCCAAGGATTTAAGGATGAAGCAGTTCAGATCAAAGACAGCATCTGGCAGCCCAGGACTCATCTGAAGTGAGATGGTGCCTCAGACAGGAGAAAAAGCTACTGAACTTAGCTGCATCCATCCACTGAGGGCTCAAATACCAATTTTTCAGCTAATAGGACAATAACCAGAGGGACAGATGTTACCAACAAGGGGAATTTAGAAGCATGCTTTGAATAGTATGCCTATTTAAGAAGCAAAGCTATTTCTGAATGTTAATATACAACACATGGTCAAGTTGTGAAAACAACTCTTAAATCCCCAAGTTCTTCCCCTTTCCTAAATGACCTTTTTTTTATTTCCTCTGTTTAAAAAAATCCTCCCTGAGGCCTTGTGTTCTGTGTCATTTCCCTCACCTTTTCCCTGATTCCTTGACAGACACTTTTCCTGGTGAAATCTGTTACTTCTAGGAAAGAATGAGGACAGAAGAGAGGGATACAGTGATGAGGTTCTAACACAGGGAAGCACAGCCCCCACTCTGTGGCGCAGACAGCCGCTGCCAAAGAGCAAAGGAGCAGAACTCGAGTGCTGCTCACTCTGGTGGAAGGTTTAGCTTTGTGCTTTATTCCCTCTTCTCAACAATGCAAGCAAAGCTCTCAGAACACCCCTGATGCGGAGCTTTGTTTACCCAGCACTGCTGTGTGTCCTTCTGGAGCCTCTTGGTTTTAAAGAAGCTGAAGAAAATGAAGGAACTCAAGAGTCCTCACTCTGACAGGACCTTAAAGGACCAATTTCATTCTGGTTTCTGCAGCTCCCACCTGACAGTGGGAAAGGAAAATTAAATGGAAACAGATTCCTCCATTTCTTGAAGCTCAAGTCAGACCCAAGTGTAACTCAGGAATCTTTTTAATCACACACAGTATTACATCTCCTACAGAAGTGACCTGGGAGGAGTCTACTCCAACCTCCCATGTTACGTAGAAGAACTGCTGCCCTTTGGAATGTTTGAACCACAAGCCTACCAAAACATTATGATTAAGAGAGAGCTCCAGTATTTTTCATAGAATGATAAAACAGTTCGGGTTGGAAGGGACCTTCAAGATCATCTTGTTCCAACTTCCTGCCATGGGCAGGGACACCTTCCTCTATCCCAGACTGCTCCCAGCCCAGTCAGCCCTGGCCTTGAACACTTCCAGGGATGGGACAGCCACAGCTTCTCTGGGCACGTTTTGGTTTACTCCACAGGTTTGAAAATCAATTACCTCCTCTCCCAAACCCATGAATTATGAGGAATAGGTAATCTCTAAGCACAGTGAAAAGACAAATGTTTATTTTGGTAACTGATGCTCCACACAAGAGTTGGGCAAAAGAAATCCTCTAAGATCAAGCTCAGTGTTTCAATACAGACTTTTTTTTTTTTTACTTTTACCTGATTTGAATGCTCAAATGCAGCAGGGAAAACTATATTGTTGGGTTGCCTGTACAGGTAACTCCCTAATTTCTGGAAAGTTGTAAGACAACACTGGGAAACTTTAACACAAATTCAAAGACAGACTTTTGTTATTTTCTCTGAAAGTATTGCAGCATGTACCCAGATATAAAAATGATTTGCTTCAGCAAATCAGCAAATGTTCAGCTTCTTACATAAGTTGAATAAAAACAGCTAAATTATTTCTAAATATTCCATTAAAACTCTCCATTGTCTTTCAAGACAGTTTTTTTAAATGTCTGAGTATTATTAAATGTCTCAGGACCTGCTTTTTTCTTTGGATTTTCAGATTTAAAAGCAAGCTTCTGGTAATGTTTTATTCACATGTCAAACAATTCTATGTATTGTTCTACAATTAAGCAAAATATAATATTGGGTAATTAAAGTATTAGGCTGCTAAACATTGAGCTTCTCCAATATCATATTTTCCAATAAACTGAAATGCTAAATAAATTCTTAATTGAGGAGCAAGCAGCAAAGAAAGCCAATTTTCACTTAGCACTTACTTCTCCAAAGTTTTGCTAAAACAATGCCAATCTAATTCTGAGGCTGATATACCTCCAGTACAAACACTGCATCCTCTCTTACTGCTTTCAGATGTTAAAAAGCATATATAATGATTAAAAAGCAGACCACTGAAGCTGAGCTGCAACACAGGCCCTTGATTAATCAGCGGTTTCTGGTATTCTGCCTCCACCCTTTTTGTCAATTGCAACCACTCAATCACACATAAAAACACCAAATCCTGCTTACAGAAAGATGCATGGTTTACATTTTACCTATTTTTGCAAACTTTTGCTTCTAGTAGGAAGATAGAAAGGTAAACACAGGGGAAATAAAGAAATCAGTCAGTATTCAACATGTTTGTGTACATGAGAAGCCATTGTTTTAGATGGTTTTATTTGAAGTGCTGTTTCTCAGCTGTGCTGATGGAATCAATACCAACATCTCGAAATTGCGACAGATCTTTAAACATGGCAGTAATTAGATGTTTGTTATATTTTTTCTTCTACACTTGAAAAATAAGACTCAGGAATACTTCCAATCAAATATGCTACTATGAAAGTAACCCTAAATTTGAGAATGAGCTACAAAACATGCAAGAAGTCAAGGAAGAGGTTCTGGTTATTAAAAAAATAAAGTATTAAAAGGAATAATCACATTATCTTCTGTACCACCCTAGAATAATACTCTATCAGCAGTAAATAAAGAGGAAACTGAGAAATTTTCAGCCTTCCACTTGCACAGCTTTAGTTAGGCACAGAAATCAAAGTGTGGGCTGAATTTCACCGAATCAGTGAATTTATACTGACATAAAACTGCAATGAGACAGAGCTGAATGGGAACTATATTCCTGCAGGCTCAGCTATTTCACCTTCTCTAATAATACCTGTAGACCACTGAGCTGTTGACATATTTTTTCTCACTAGTGAGAAATGCTGACGATAAGTGTAAATGTGTGTATACGCACAGAGATGATAAAAATTTAAATTACTTCCACCTATACCACTTCCTTACAAATTTCTCTTACATTATGACATCTCTCCTGCAATTTAATTTTTTTTTTTTAAAGCCCATTTTTCATTCAGATTGCACCTCTTGTCAAAGTTGTTTTCTTTTTTTTTTTTTTTGCAAAGGCAGATCTCCAATACGAATATTGTTAGGGCTTGGGTCCACCGAGTTAGATAACTTTTATATTCATATGATACACACAGGGCTAAGAGATGATCCATTCTTGGAAGCACACTCACTGTATCACACACTAACTCAGCATCAGAACACGGAATATCAACAACCTCGACTGTAGCTTTTCATTGTTATTCACTACATGTGCAGGGAATCCATTTGTTTCAGATTCTTTATGAATTCGACTCAATATTTTGCAAAACAGCCCTGAAAAAGCCTCAAGTCAAATTGCCTAAAGTAAATAAAGAAAAGCAAATTACTTTAAATTCTTCACCTCTACACTTCCAGCAAAAACACAGGCTTGTAGGTTGTGCATATTGCCAAGCGTCTTTTCACAATAATCAGTTTCAGAGAAATTGGAGATAAAAAAAGATTAGCAGACTCTTGTATCCACTCCTGTGAAATATTAACAACCTCTGCATATTTTCCAGTGTTTTCAAGCAGAGGGGAGAGTCCCACACGTTTGGGCATGGAGACCACTCCTAAAGGTGACTTTTCATGGACCAGCTGGAGCCTTCCTACCAAAGTGCTTAATCAAAATCCTGCCTGGGGGTAGGATTCAGCTCAAGAGCAAGACATCTAAATTTAGTCAGCTGCAGGCAGGTTTGTCCACGTGCAGTGGGTGTTTCCAGCCCCATGGAATGGAGATGGAGCTGCCAAAGCTGATGATGTGCAGGGGGAGGAGAAGCACCAGGACAAAACCTCCTGGGAACTGCTCTACCACCTCCAACCTTTTATTAATATTCAGCAGGCACCTGATTATGATTTTAAAAATCCCTTTAAAACATATTATAACATACATATCATGCATACTGCAAATTTTTACACACATATTATAACAGCATAACCCATCATATGCATGTGACTGTTCTTTGGTAAGTTTTCAGGCACTTTCACGTGCTTCAGAAGTATTTTATTTCTGGCAACTTCTCCCACTATGAAGTCTATAGATTGATCAACATCAGGCAATAAATTTGGACAGTACCCATCAAACATAAGAAAAAGTCCAACCTATTTGGATTCTCACCTGGTTATTCTCTTGCTGTTAAATGTAATGCTTATGAATATACCCCCTGCATTTCACATTCCACATCTGATAAAACCATTTCACTTCCCACTCTTCCACTTGCATAAGAAGCCCCAGCTTAATACCTTCGAAGAACAGCTGACATCTTGTGGAAAACTTAAATAAAACATTCCATTTTGAAGGAGTTTTCATCATGTCAGGTATGTTTTTTTGCTGGCTTACTCATGATGTATAACATCAAACTACTTGTTCAGGCGACACCTCTTTTAAAAGTCCTGTTCTCAAAGAGAACAGCAGTTTCTACAGCAACCAGATGTGAAATCTTAAGTCCAAGATTAGCACATAAATAAAGCAAAGTGTGAAGGGAATGGCCCCTTTCTACTATAAAGAAACAGAGAAAAACAGCCTCAATGAGATCTAGTGAAAGAACTATACATAAATATGAAGTTTCAAGAACTTTATCAGCTACATCAGTTTACCAAAAATTTCTTCAGCAGTTATATTGAATCGTAAACATCCTCAACCTGTGTGCAACAAAAACCCTCAAAGTCTGTTCTTGTATCACATTTATTTCATGGGTCTTCATAACTCAGTATCTTAATGCCTTTTTTCCCAATTCTCCCCTCTTTGGCATAACCAAGCAGAGTCAAATCTCTCTGGAGGTTCCAGTGCATGAGGAGAGTGTAACATGGAAAAAAATCATATTTGGAGGAAGATCCAACAAAAGGAGCATCACTGGGGCTATAGAAATTACTTTATCAGAGGAATGAATATGAACTAAAAAGGTCCATGTGTCTGGACAATAATTTGAGCATCCAGATGTGGGTGAGATGATAACACTGAATGAGAAGAGAGCAGGGAAGGGTGCTAGAATATTTGCAAGGCAGTCATGGGGTTATACTTTTAAGCAGAGATTAAGCAGCTAATTAATTGATTAATCAAAACAATTAACTAGATGTCAAATCACCACAGCGGCAAATTTAAAGTCAATTAATTCATATATTCAAAAGAACAGCAAATAATTAATAAGGAATTAAAGAGTTTGTTAATTATGTGGCAGTAGATTAGTTATGCAGAAAACTAAGTGAGAAGCAATTAATTAATTATGCAGAGAATCAAATGAACCACAAAATATTTATGCAAAGAATTCCCACAAATGGGCAGTTTAAAAGCAGATAGTGGGAAAACGCTGGGGTATGTTTAAAAAAAATGTTGAATAAGTATCAATTGCTGGCAACTGTAGTTAGCTGAGCTATTAAGAAAACCATCTGAAACAAGAATGGAAGTCAGGTCAGGAATCAATTGACTGAGGAGAATTAGGTTATCAAACAGATTCTATGGCAAAGATTCATCGAGACACTGGTTGTTATTGACAGTTCCAAGGGGAAGGTCTGGTTTAGAAACACAGGTCAGTGAAACTCAAATGGATACTGGAAGTAGACCTTTGTCACAGTATTTTATTATCATAAGGTCGCTATATGCTTTACCTCTCCCCTTTGCTCACTGCCCCAGTGCCGTACTCTGAATTGGGCTCAATTTGGACTAGAAGTTAATTAGGATTCATGTCTTACATTCATGTGTAAATTGTCGTGCATACAACTGTAGCTTCAGACAAAAATAACACTCTGCACGAACATTATCTCCAAAATTTAACTCCCCCAACATGCCTTCGTTAAAATTGTAAATGAGCTGCATAACAGAGCTGAGAAAAAGGCTCTGTTTACATCAGCAAAAGGGAGTGAGATTCACATTGTGGTGTCAACGTAACTTACACAGATGTGATGCTACAAACTTGTCTGAGCCGTGCCTCCACAGTCAAACATAGACAATATCAGGCCTCAGTCAGATGAAGTGTGGTGTCTACTGAGAAGAGATACTTCATTTCAAATGCCTGATTTATTTCTCAGAAGACTGAGATGAATTTTTAACAGTTCAGCTAATGATAACTTACGGGGGAAAAAAAACCCACTCACAAAAATGGTAACAGGGCTGAGCACCTTCTTTATGGAGCCAGGCCAGGAGAGCTGGGGGTGCTCACCAGGAGAAGAGAAGGCTCCAGAGAGATCTCAAAGCCCCTTCCAGTGCCTAAAGGGGCTCCAAGAGAGCTGGAGAGGAACTTGGGACAAGCGCCTGGAGTGACAGGACAAGGGGAAATGGCCTCAAACTGGTAGAGGTAGTGGGCAGGGTTAGATTAGGTATTAAGAAGAAATTCTTTACTGTGAGGACGATGAGGCCCTGGCATCGATGGCCCAGAGAAGTTGTGGCTGCCCCATCCCTCCCATACAGTAAGATACAAGCTTTTCAAATGGAAGAATTGCTGGTATTTTACCATACTTAGGAAATCTAGCCTGAAAATTTTTGTTCAAAATGGTTTTTTTGTTAACTTCAAATTAAAGAAATCTTTTCGGGAAAAACATTCACCCCATTCCCCTCACACCCACAGAGGTTTAGAGAAGACACCATAACAGCCTGACCTGAGGTCCAAAGCTCCAACATGAAATGCTTCAACAGTTGTGTGACATTTGAGATAGAAGCACTATTTATCAAAGAAACATTTCACATGTTCAGAAACACGGTCAGAAATAAGGCAGAGCTTTGCAAATCTGTACAGAGCAAAAGTAGAATAAATAAATGGCGACAATAAACCACCATATTAACCTCTTTTTGATTTAAAACTGACCTCCCACTATCACTTCAAGACAAGTCTCAACAGAAAGAGACAATTACTACAGCCGAAAAGGCCATTGCGCTCCCTTAATAGCTGCAATGAAAATCACTTTTAGGAACCACAGCTTTATCACCTGGATGTTTTCTGGAAGTGTATCTGTCATTTAGGGTGACTACCTGACAGGTTATATGCACTGCAGTGAAAAGCAAAGTAATTTTTATTTTTCTGACACACACCAACTACCGACTGATGTCATAGGAATATAATATGTAAACACATCTTGGTATATAAAGGCAGTTAGCAGAATTTGAAGGTATGTTCTTATAAGTGCCCTCTCTCTCAGGACTTCTCTCCAGGCACTGTGGTAGCCCCTTACTCTGCGAGATGCTCAGTCATAAATAAGAAAGAAAATAAAACCAGTAAATGACACTTAAAATAGTATTAGAGACAGAGTGGAATGAGATGCTTGCCAAGTGGGAAAAAAAAAAATCAATATTATTTAACACATTTCTAGATTGCCAACCACCACAGCACATAGGAGCTTACAACAATAAAAATACAATTCTATACAGTACCAACAGCGAGTGGCAACAGAATCGATCAAAAGCTAAGTGAAATGCATGAGGCTTTGGTTCCAGCTCAGAAAGCTCTCCTGTCCTCCCCGAGCAGCCTGCATAAAGTACAGTGGGCTCTGGCTAGAAATCCTCATGCTTACAACAAAACTAAGGAAAGCCAGGCTACAGCCAAAGTTGAACACCGATTGTTCATACTGAGGAGAAAAAAATGCTATTAAGTGAAAGAAAAAATAACTAAATGTACAGTACTTCAAAGTGACTCAAATATAACAAAAGATGCAAATGCACTCCAGTATTATTTTTCAAAGGCCTCTCTGAATTTATCACAAGACTCCACACCTAGAGCTAGAAATACATACACCAGTCAGGGACAGTCACAAGAGATTTTCTTCCAGGAAAGCAAAGCTAAAACAGTCAATGAAAAAGCCTACTGACATCAAAGATCTTTGTGTACCACTTCACTCTGCCTAAGGACTCACTTAGAGCAATGAGCATTTCCTGTATTTACAACTGAATTTTAAGTGAAGAATTACTTTCTTCCAAGTGTTCATTCATTAGTAAATTTAGAAAAAGAGGGAAAAAAGTCCTTGAATGCCTTTTCATAAAGTGCTTTATCTGACTGGAAAATTACTTTTGTTTTCACGGTAAATAAAGCATTTTACACATACACTTAGTAACCCCCACAAAAAATGCATGTCGACATTGCTGTGACTCTTAGCGGCTCTGAGCATGTGAGGAAAAGGGGGAGGCAGCCTTAATCCTCTGATTTAGATAAGGGCTGATGAGGTTTTTCCAGATATCTCTGCTAGGAAATGATGTTCAGACAAATTCTGAGGTATTTTTCCAGATAGCTGAGAGGCCAGTCTGAGCTACTGACTCCATTTGGGTGTCCAGAAATTCAACCCGCAGTGCACGTGCACATCAACTCCACGGGCAGCAATTCCACATAACCCAGCAAACAACATCCAAAAGTGTGTGCTGATGTTCCCATGAGGCCAGAGACCTGTGAGGGAAGGTGCAAATGCCACATAATGCACAATGAAATTTCTCTAAAAAAAAAAAAAATCCTGCAGAAGAACACGTAGACATGTGCTAAACATCTGACACGTACATTCCAGCTGCTCCCCACCTCCTGTGCTGCCTGAGGCTCTGCTGCTCTCCTCTCTGGCTCTTGATGGTTGCAGGGCAAACAGATCTCCTAATGAGCACAGAGCAATATGGTGCAGAGAAATGCAGGGGTGCACCAGCATCACCACGAAACAGCCAAGGCAAAGCACTGCAGAAGACTGATACCACCAGGAAGAGTAAGGAGAGATGCACAGGCAAAAAGGGCACCAATCCCGTTTTACCCCGTCATAGCAGTGTTTTAATCAAAGTTAAGCTCCTCAGCTCATTATCTGATTCACTGGATGAAATGTGGTGCTTTCAGCCCTTAAGTTAAACAAAACATGATGAATTTTAGTATTAGGCCTGGCAGTGTGACACCACTCAGGGAAGTGACATCTTCTCACAACCCAAAACTTGGCCTTGCAATGCGCAGAAGCAGAACGTCTCACATTCCAGACCTCCAGCTGGTCTCATGCCTTCTCCAGGTAGGCAGTCTTTATTAATACAAAGAAACATAGGAGCCAAATGCTTTTATTGCTTTCCTAATCACCTTTATTGATATTTGCATGGAACTTGACTATTTTCTCAGTCCATCTGTTCCTGCTGCTCATTTATAATATGAAATCTTAATTCTGCCTTGTTAGAACTGGCTCATATGGAGGCAATTATGTCAGCAAAAACAAAGGATCATGATTTCTAGAGGAGAATGGGAAGCAGAAGCTACCAGGCTTGCTATTAATGTCATTTCTAATAATCCTTAAATAGAACTGCTTGTACATACAGACCTTTTCAGGGCATATTGACTGCATTAAAAAGTCAAATAAATGTTATGTTAAACTAAAAAGCCAATCTTTTTAAAAGAGAGTAAAAATATGATCTCTTTTAACCTTTCTTGAATGCAACCAGAGAAATAAGCAATAAGATCTAAGGTGTTTAGAAGACACCAAGCTAGCTTCACTACCTATGTGTGGATTTCACAAGAACCACAGAGATATCAGACTCCTCATTCATGTACTAAAAATATAAATACAGTACCCAGAGCTCTTCACAGGTACCGTCTCTGCAGATCTGCAAGAGAGTTCCTCAGTGATGCCACTTATAAACTGATTGGCACAAACAGAAGGTCCCATTCCTTTGGTGACTGGGCCCCATCCATTTAAATATCATCAAAATCTGTGCCCTAAACTATCCTGCAAAGCTTTCGCCAGCATCTCTTTAAAAAATACAAAATTGGTAGCATGGATAACCTGGTGCATATTCAAGCCTTGGTCTGCCCTGGCACAAACATCTGCTATTACACCTCAGGTGCACTCCACACTCAGGGTACACTGAGGACAGTGGGATCATCCACAAGGTAACGCAGAAGGAGGACTTGAAAGCAATTTGCTTCAGCTGGAATGATGAACAGCACATGAGATACGAAATCTGAGAGCCCTGACCGCCTAAACCCAGCCTCGAGATGGTCAAAACAGCCCTGGCTGCAGAGTCCAGACCATCATTTGTCCAGGTCTCATTTCTGCCTCAACAGCAAGGTTGGAATTTGCTTTCTCTTGAAGCTAAATTGATTTTATTACAACTCTGACTGTAGGACACAGCAGGAAATCCTTTCCCCTCTACGCAGAACACATGGATAAGAGGCTGCTTTTCTATGTAGGTTTGGTACCTTTTCTGGAACTGTTTAATTACACTAGCCAAGAAAGACTAATTTCTGACAGGATAAATTATATCTCCTCTATACCACCATGGGAGCAACCCACTAAAACACTTGTAATGTAGGCTACTGATTATGTGCCTCATTGTGCCAGAGTGAACCTGAGATTCAAGCTTGCTTCACACATCATAATCCATATGCCAAATTTTATTTTTTGAAATAAATATATATGAGAAGGACCTGAAAATTCCCTGAACTCACATCAGGCCTATTCAACAATCTATTGAATTAATTGTAGTTCATTTTTCACTGGGAAAATAAAATGGTATGTGTAAGACATTCACTACTTCATTAGCAACCTTCACATATCTCTAGTTTTAAACTCATTTCAATTTGCCAAGATAAATGCCTTGGTTTTTCCTCTCTGCTTAGTAACAGCATGCAGGGTAATAGAAGCTGGGAAAGGCAGCATTTTTCTTTGAGCAAATTCTACTCAGCAGGATCCAGAACCTTAACTGGAAAAAATTACCATAATTTGTTGAACATTAAATGCTCAAGAAACACTCAGAGCCTCACCTTCCTGAGAAGTTCTGAAAAAAAAAACCCTGTACTTTTTTTTTTATTAGTGTGTTAGCCTGCAGAAGTTAAATTTGATTAGGGTAGTCAATAATGCTTGGAAATGGTGATACACAACCCCGAAGAGCTCCTTCCTAGAAAACTGAGGATGTAATGAATGAACGAGGCACAGCCGCAATGCAGAGCCTCTCCCAACAGCCAGACCTGAGAACTTCCCTACCAATTCTCTAAGTAGCAGCTGTGATTTCTTTTTCTAATTACAATTCACTCTCTCTTCCCCCCTCCCCTCCCAACCTAATTTTAACATAGCTTCTTGTTAATTAACTACGTTAATTGCTAATGCTTCTTGGCAAATTTAGCAAGTTTCTGCAAGCGCTGGCTCTAATATCTATGTCTAAATGCACAGTCATCCTGATAAAATGCATAAAAATCCCTCCCTCCAGTCTTTATATACTTCTAACTCAAAAATCTATCTTCTCTTTACCTGAAGTCTGGCTGTGAAGTCCCAGAAAATTCTGAGAAAATCACTGCTGAATACACTATAAGCTAGAAATTAAATGAGCACACCCCATGCTATCAACCTCTGCTCCTCGGGATATTTTCTCCTGAGGGTCTCTGGATACGCCATAGTTACTAATTTCTGAATTTATTAGGGGAAGAAAAATAACATGCAAGTGCAAACTAATTTCATCCAGCCCTGCAAATACATTATTAAGCGCTGCATCTTCTCTGAGATTTGGAATTTAACGAATTAAGGAGTCCAAGTCACCTGTAATGGCATGAAGCTGAATTTAGCCACAATCATTATTGAGTCAATGGAAGCCACTGGGATTTAGCTTTATTGAAAGCTGTTTATTTATTTAGGCTTTCAATTATTTATTTACCCAGGCACCAAGCTAACTATAGATTTCAAAATGCTGGCTTTTATGATTTTAAACTGGTTTTTAAACACTTCTCTGTACATTAAAGCAATGCAACCAAATGATGTCATCACAGCGAGGTTTTTAGTAGGATTTTAGAGAAGGGAATTTGGCATCATCTCCCCTTCGATTAGCCAGGATCTCCCACCCCAAGAACCCAACACCTTGCACTGAGAAAGCCCTGAGGATACCCTTTTCAAACAAATGCATATTGAAAATAGTTTCAGAATCTTACTGCACAACTCAATATTCAGGTTTTGTACTTTGAAGAAAGGTAAAGAAAATAAAATTAGTAGACAGCAGCATCCCCTCCACTCTTGTCTTACCCTCCTTCCTCATTCACTTTGCACACAATCTGGAGCAGGACAAAGGCTTTTTAGGAAATTACTTTCCAGAGAAGCACATGCCTTCCTGCCATACTGTTCACTGCAGGGATGATCCTGCAGTACCTAGAAACAAGTGACCTCCCCCAGAAGTGTGGAAATCACTCTAAGCTGTGATTCCAATTTGTGGTAAAAGGTATATCCATGGGATGCCATGCCCCCTTGCCTCCTTGCTGCTGTTCTCAGTACAGGAGCACTTCCAGCATGTTCTGCAATGAGGTTTGTTAACCACAGCTCTGCAACAAGACTGGTGAGAAGATTAAAAAAAAAGGACTTGAAAGCATTTGAAAGCAATTTTAGAATGAATTCCGCAGCCACATGATAACTGCACTGGGCCCTGGGAAACAGAAGCTGCCAACTCAACTAACAGGTAACTGAGTAAACAGGAGAGTGAAACTGCTGGAAAATAACTGCTAATGGGACTGGGAAGAAAAGTGCCAACTTCGTCTGTACCAAGACTCACACCCACAGCAATACATCTGCCTGACCTGCAGCAGAACAAGTGGTTCACAAGGCTTAGTCCATAGGGTAATGAATAGCTCTGCAAGCTAGAAAATTTTCAGTTGTTCATTACAAAGTGACAAACGTTGCAATGTCAGAAAGGTGTCATCACTAATTTGTCTCTGCACCTCTTTGATAAAGCCATGTTGTGATTTTCAAGTATGTCTAAAAATACACCACGTTTTCCCTCTCTATTCAATCTTTAAAACCAGTTCTCATGATTTTGTGTACCATTTAAGTTTTTCTTAGTAGAGTTCAGAAATAGTACTGAAGCTTTTCCCCCTCAAATCCAGCACAAACCCTTCTTTCAAAAGCCCTTCAGAGCTGAGAGATCACAACTTCCAGAAGAGAAAGGACTGAACTGGCATTAATACAAGGGGAAGAAACAACTGGGGAGTAAACCCTACCCTGATTCAAGACTGTCTTCCAAAAAATCTTCACAGCTCATCAGAGCAAAACCCTGCCAAGTTTACTCATTCTCTTAAGATCCTAATCTCCAGCACTGGGAAGAGAGGCCAAATACATCAGCAAACCAAAATTAAGTGTGAGTGAAAGTAGCAAGTAGAAAGAAGCAGCTCACAGAACGCATCCTCAACGCAAACACGAGCAGCAGCAGCTGGGATTTGCCAGAAGTGTCACAGCATGTGACCTCTGCCAGATTCCCTGAACAATTTTAATGTACAGCCACAGAAAATTCCATGCCATTTCCCATTACAGGAGAGCTCTCAAGCTTTAGGTACGACGTTACATTAACTTAATAAACTTCAATATATGTATTTTCACACAGGAGTTTCCTCTGTACCAAAACTCTAATAAATGTACCAGTCTTCAAAAGCCAGGTGGATTTTGGTCTAATTACCATTTATACTGAACATTTTTTTGCACAGAATATTTCATGTATTCATTTTTTGTTATTTTTCCTTTTAGCTACTTCCAGGAAGATTTAAATTCAACCCCTAACACTAAGAAGCAGAGTCTCCGAGGGTTCCACTTACACCTGCACAAAAAGCACCAAATTAAAGGAAAGCCAGTGCATCCAGCTAAACTTCACATGTTGTGTGAGATTCCTTGAATTTATCTACACATGGTTAAGTATTTGCCGTATAATAAAATATCTTAGCTCACAAATAATGTGCTGATCTACTGCTACCCTGCCCCCTATCTACTTGCAGGAATACCTTCATTTATTATGGAATCACAGAATGGTTTGGGTTGGAAGGGACCTTCAAGATCATCTCATTCCAATCCCCTGCCATCGTTTCTGTAGCAACTTTCCTCAGATTGACAGAATTTGTCTTTCTCTCCAAAAAAAGAAAAAAAAAAAAAGGCAGGACAACAAAAAACAACAAAAAAAAACCCCCTGCAATCTAAATATGTCAATGCATCTGGTAAACAGCTCGCAGGATGGCCAGTAAAATCTATCACTGGAATACTACTAAAAACTACTTCAATATAAACTTTTGATACATTATGTTGTCTAGAGTTTTATTCCACCACGGCAGCATACACTAACATACAATTTAAGAAAATATAGCAAAAGATATTAAATACAGCAGCATTGATCAGACAGTTCTGCCTTTGAGAAAAAGGACCATAAAACAGAAATATGTAAACATTACTTCATCCTGATGGCCAGACTAGGGCCATAGAGCAAACCAACAAAGGAAAATCGTACTTATATGCATCTAAATATGAGGACTATCAGATGATCAATAGTTATTTGCTTGCTATTTTTCTGTCTCAAGAATAATAACACAGTGATGGCTGCAGCAAAAAAATCATTCCTCAGCTTCATAAATTTTCTTAAAAAAAAATCACATTTTTCATTTATGAGCAATGCCTCAAGGCTGATGGTGATTCATCCTTAAATGTCCATCTAATCCCAAAGGAGGGGCTGAATCTGTCCCGAACAAAACAGTCATGAGCCTCCCTCCAAATCAAACAGGGCACAGAGCAGATGAAGGGAGGTTCCTTCAACACCTACTCAAGCCCCTGCTCAGCTGTAACTTGATGGTGCTGAAAGCAATGTGCAGGAGACCAAAGACCACCAAAGTCTTTATGTGCAGTTCACTGAAAAGCTTCAAAAAGAGACAAGTTTTGATATTGCAGGAAAAAATCTATAGTTTTCTAAAATTATATCTCACTTATCAGCTCTCCACAGCAGGGAAACACATGGGGAACCTGTGGATTTGAAGACATTAACACATGATCTGGAAAATGATTGACTAGCATGGGGATGAAGTTTGCTGACAACAGAAAATCATTTGGAATAATCAAAATCAAAAGTTTACTGCAAAAAATTGAAGCCTCGCACAAGGCACCCAAGTGATGGGGAGATAAAACAGGACCCCCAGCTGTACTGCTGGAGGGGAGGAGATAAAGGATTTGGGAGTGAAGTTAAGCCCGAGATGAAGGGAGGGGTGGGGGAAGATGTTTTAAGATTATTTTTTATTTCCCATTATCATCCTCTGATTTGATTGCTAATAAATTACACTTTTTCCCCCAGTCAAGCCTGTTTTGCCCATGGCAGTAACTGGTGAGTGATCACTCCCTGCCCTTTCATCAGCCCATGAGCCTTTCATTTTATTTTCTCTCCCTGACCAGCTCAGGAGGGCATTGACAGAGTGGCCTTGTGGGCACCTGGTGTCCAGCCAGGGTCAACCCACCCAGATAAACCACCTAAGGGATGGGGTGATGAAAGAGCAGCTGGAATGCAAAGGGAAGCACACAAGTCTGGAGTATAAGGTAAGCACTGACAGCTTCTTACCCATCACCACCCTGGAAAGCCATCTCGGCTACATGGCCAACAGCTCTGTGAGAGCCACAGCAAATGGGACTGCTTGGAGGACAACACAAAAGAATTATTATTGTGAGACAATAATAAAGTGAGCAGGAAAAAAAACCAAACAAAAAACAAAACAACAAAAAAACCCCAAAACTTATGACAAAAAAAGAAAACCCAGAAAACAAAACAAAACAAAAAAACCCCACAAAAACCCACAGCACTTTCAACATGAGAAAAAAACAAGTATTTTGATTCTATATCTGTTAAAACAGGATCTGATATAGATGTATAAAATCACAAATTATAAAATAAAGATGACGAGGGAGTAATGCTTCCACAGTTCCACATGACACAACTGGGACACGAATAAAGTTATCAAGTGACAAATGCAAAGCAAACCCTTGAAAATACATTTCAGACAGCACAGATGAGCTGTGGGACTTTACCACCACCAAATGCTATAGGGGCCATGAGCCCAGAAGCTCACAAAGACATCAATCTCACTTCTGTAGCACCACACCATTAGCAGCTATTAATTCACTGTAGCTGCAGATGAGAAAGTCCTGAACCTCCTTGTTCCCAGAAGCTGGGAATGCAAATCCCGGCTGTGTATTTATGGGAAGGATCATGTGGCACTGTCCCTGCTCCTTACGCTCCCTTCTGAGCCACCAGGCACCAGCCAGGATCAGAAGACAATTTGTGCCATCAGAAGACATAAATCTGTGTCCTCCTGCAGGGCTGCTCCCATGGGCTGGTGAACAAACACCTGCAGAAAGGCAGGCCCAGCCTCCCAGAAGGTGAACTGGAGCATCCCAAGGGGAACACAATTTAAGCGGGAAGTTGAAAGGACACATTACACAACCTGCACCCTCCTCCTCCCTGCTTCTGTCTGCCAAGGAGAGTCTGACTTTGATGTACTGAGTAGTAACCTCACAGTTCCTCCTAGTTTAAGTACTCCAGTGCTGTGTGCTGTGATCCTTTCACTTCCCTATTCAATTTACTGAGCCTCTGATATCACAGATCCATCTTCCTGCTCCTGGGGAACTTCAGGCGGCCACTTCTTTCCCAAGAGAATATTCTGAGGGTAGAAATGTGGTTTACAATACCAATTTGTCTAATGTTTACAATCTGTTTCTGTGTAAAGGTGATCATTTTTTCCAAGCAATACTGAAGGAGAAATACAACAGATAGCAAGGGCTGGATGAATAGTCTCCTCTCCCAGTTTAAAATCTCCAGTATTTTACACAAAAGTAATTTTAACTGAAAGGAAAATCCAAGTGGTCATTCATCACTGGGAAGAAATGCTGTTATGATCTCCAACTCTAATAGCTGAAGCCTGTGAGAGGCTGAGATCACTGTCCCCAACAAGTAAAAAATACTTTTTTTAAGTACTGATATAAAATTCTGCTGCTTGGTACTTTCATTATGACAACTTCCAAGAAAATTTTCAACCTGTGATACATATTTAATAACATGCATACCTTACACATCATTAACTTCTGCTGACACTTTATCTTTTCCCTCTCTTTTCCTTTAATAATATTTAAATTGCAGAAGATGATTTTAAAGTATCATTTCCCAGATCTTAGAGTACTACTGCTAATGCCTAATAGATCTGCCAGCACTAGTCTAAGGAGATTTTGGGGATGGTTCCTACTGTTGCAGTTGAGTTTCGACACTTGAACAATTTGCAGGTAATTTATAGGCAGCTACTTCAGAAAGATGACAATTAAAAGACAGTTACTTGGAGAACGCTCAAATTCCCATTATTTTCTTTTTTTCTCTCTCTCTTTGTAATCAATATGCAAATATATGCATTTAAAACCAGATGAGAATTAGAAAAAAATGGTACATGTATAAATAAAACAGGAACTGTGATTACGCTCCCCATTTTAGTAAATGCCTTTAAAAGAAATAAATGCCTCTAAAATACAGTGTTATAATTTGTCTACAGTTTTGTCAGCATCATAATGGAAATAAATCTTATGAGGGGATCTGAATTTTACAAGGAGAGTAGGCATGGGCCTGGTTAGAGATTAAATAAAGACAGGAGCAGATGATTAGGCAAGGAAAAAAGGCAAGAAACTTGATGTAACAAAGGTAATGGACACTGCCTAAAAAACTAGAAACAAAGGCACTATGAAAAAATCAAAGTATATGTAGAATAGTCTGTTCCAAACCAAAAGATGAGAAAAACTTTTGAAAGCAAAGAGAAGATAATTTATATGGCAGTAAAATGAAAATGAGGAACATCAGAGGCAGACCTAAAGCCTCCATCTGATGACTGGAGCTGACATCGTGTTTGTGAGTCCAAGACCACTATAAAAGAATTCCAATAAGTATTTAAGAGATGAATAAGAAATATCTCCATCTAGTAACACAGCAAACTTATTTCTAATCACATAAATCACTCTATTGTTCAACACGTTCCGTACCAGTTTATTTTTATAATAAGGCTGGCTATCTTATAACATGGATAAGAAAAAGACATTTTTGAAATAAGTATTATCCATGACCACAACAATTCTGAGTACAGCTTCCAACTTGAACAGTTACTTGTTTCAACACTCTTTCTCATACAATTTCAGAATTCATTTTATCAGCAGACTTCGATATGAGAACATCAATCAAGATGCAATTTCCATTGGAACCACTAAGAATTCTGCACTAAAGCACTGGAGGAAGAGGCACACCAGTGCACCAGACAAGTAAAAGTTAAATGTCTCTCAGAAGACTTAAAAAGCACCTAAAGGTCTATAATAAAATTGATGACTTCAAGAGTTTTTATATTGCTAAAAGATTTTAAACCACAAGTCTTAAAGTTTTATGCATACATGGGTGGCAGGAGGTTAAATGCACTTGCCAACCATCATGAGTTTATAGTCTCACAAATGCAAAACAAGTAGCTATGAAAAGACTGCTTGAAAGGATTGATACTAAACATCTACATCCTAATAAAAAGGGGAAGGTCTCTTTTATTCAATTATCAAAAGTAATGAGCTAAAAGAAAAATAAAATTAAGAAAAATTAGGCTGTCAAATCACCTCCAGGTGCAGTTTTATCTAACTGCATATTCTGATTATAAGGACCAAGCCAGTTCTCAGTAACAAGGGTGAAGAAAAGCCCTGATATATAGAAGAAGAGATTGATTGATTGATTGATTTATTGATTGATTGGAGTTCATGCTATTCAAAAAGGGACATTTGTAAGTAATGTCCCTGCCGCCTGGAAAATGTCAGAAAGGGCAAATTCTCCATTTCAAAACAGCTGTAAAGAGGCACATTCAAAAAGTCAAATCCCCTCTCAAGAGAGTGTGCACAGAGACATTTTAAATATTCACAGAGAGAGCAGAGCTTTCCACAGCAACCAAATCGTGCCTGTTAATGAAGAAATCTTCAAAATCCCAAACATTATTTGGAAAGGAGTGTAGTTTTCAGAATAATCAAGCTATAGCTTGCAGTCGCTTTGGAGTCAATGTTAATACGTCATTCCTGAATTTCATAATTTCAGAGAAAACAGTGTAAAATTTTAAATTTTAATTAAGAAAAAATACTAAAGGCACCTCTTTCTCTAAATCCAGGAAACTTTCATTACATGACCTGATGGCTAGACCATCTTAACATACGGCATTAAAGGTGAAATCCTTGTTGTCACTCAGCCAAAAATCAAATTCTTAACAACTAAAATAAAACCAGGACTTTATCTCTGAGAACTTCAAACCACACCATGGGTTGGATGACATGTTCCAGTACAGGGCAACATTCAGCACCTGAGGAAGCACTTAGAAATACACTGTCCAACATTCAAATGGAAATTAAAATTGCTTCAGGAAAATAATTCTTGGTTTTTATTCACATGAAGGAGGGTGGACTGAAAGCTCAGCACCATCGGTTGCTGCATTTTGCAAAGACAAAAAGGAGCAGCAGAGTAAAGTTCCCCTTCACCACAGCTACAGTTGAGTGTCTCCCAGGAGTACAAATATTTAGTAATTAAGAGGGTCTAATCAGCTCCCAGGACCCACCTCACCATTTCATTTTCCTCAGACTGCCCATAAAGATGCCAATTACAGCTAAATATAACAGAACAAGATATGCTCTTGTGAAGTACAAAGAAAGATCACATCTCATTTCAAATTGGTCATCAAATAGCTAATAAATTGTAATGGGTTTTCATTGCTTTGATTTTGGATACAAGAGAGTAAACTACACAAAAAGCTTTCAGAAGAGTTGTAGCACAACTCAGCCAACTCTGCCAAGTTTGGAAATGTGATAAATACATTATTTTTTCACAGAATCAGAGAATCATGAAGGTTGGAAAAGACCTCTAAGATCAACTATTAAACATAACACTGCCAGGTCCATCACTAAACCATGTCCTAATGTGGTTTACATTTTAAAAGATACATATGCTGGATTTCCTAACTCTCCCCAAAATAGCAACAGTAGGGTTGATAGCCCACCCCATCCTAAATGAAACTGTGAAAATTGAAGTAAAATGAAAACCACAGCATTGCACTTTTTCTCCTTCAATAATCCTGGTCTGTTCTGAAAAAAAAAATAATAACAAAAAAACAAAACAAAACAAAAAAAAACCCAAAAAAACAACAAACAAACAAACCAAAAAACCCCACATTTTACCTGCTCTACTTACTGCCAAAAGTAATCCATCTTTACACACTGGGCAATTAAATATTGAATATAAAAGGTACTGACACTATTAGAGCTTCCTACCCCCCAGCTGAGTAGCTGCACAAGTAATGTGCAGAGCCTGCAATTTTATTTTTACAGAAGGAAGTCATATACCCCTTAAGGCTGCCACAGCACAGCTGCTAATTTTGAATACCTCTCTTACATCTGGATCAGTAAACTCCAAATGGGGATGAATAAACAAGGTAGGTGGTGGATTTTAAAAGGCAAGTGAAACAAAAATAGAAGGATCTTTTTATAGTAATAAAAGCCTGGGGGAGATCTCACCACCTCTTCTCTCTGCTGAAAAATGCTATTTGCTTTTTAATTAAAGCTTTTTCAGTCTCTTCTTGCAGCCCAATTTTCTCTGAGCGCCAGCACGTCTGTGGAGATGAAAAATGCACTGAGTAATGAATTTTAGATTTGGAAGAAGTCAGTTCTAGAAATAAAAAAGGCCTCCACACATAGCCAAGATTTGAAGGTGAAGTGATTTAATGGCTGACTCGACTCATTATAATTATCATTATTCATGTTGTGGTGCCACCCAGAGGCTTTGTGTTGGGTACCGTACCAAGAATACAATTTCAACAATAAATCTGTTTGCAAAACTGAGCAGGGGCTTAAGAGAACAGGCAGACTTTAAGCAAGAGGAAGAGCAGATGCATGGCAAGAAGATGGGAAATGAAGCCTCAGCACACAACTGCCAACATTTTATCCAGTATGGGTTTGCTTGTTAGCAGGAAAGTCAACACTTACAGGGAAAATAACCTGGCACAGGTCACTGTCCCCAGGAGCAAGGGAGAGAGGACACCAAGAGTGACAAATATTGCAGCAGGACACCCACAACAGAATGGAATGCACCCATCTCCTTCTCCTGTGGTGTGAACCTAACATTTAAATAGGTATGGCAGGAGCAGCACAGGAAGAAGGAAATACAGTGTAGACTGGCAAGCTGGGGGGAGATGGAAGGCCAAGGATGAGTAGTTAGGGCCAAGAGGGAATAAAGACAGAGATGGCATCATGAAAGGCACTCGGAGCAAGGGAGGTTGCTGTGGAGCAAATGGGAAAGGTTGGTATCACGTGGATAATTTATAATGAGTCGAAACAAAAGAAAGATGCATGATAATGTTGGTATAATGGAATGGCAAAAGGCAATTTGATGCTTCACATGGTTATCTTTAAGCTTTTTATTTTAGATTATTCCTTGCCAACTGACTATGCTAGGCTTTCTTCATAGTGAATTTAGCAAAACTCTTTGTGGACAGCTGCCCATCACCTTTCTCACACAAGAAAATCCACTCTTTACATAACGCTCCAAATTAATAATTAAAAATAATTATGTAGAAATTCTGCTTAGACATACCCAAACAAGATCAGAGCTGTAGGATGGGGAACAGCTTGAAAATGTGTGTATAGAGGAGGGGGAGGTGTCAAGATATTGTCAGCAAGAAGTGTTTTTTCTGATGTCTCAAATTCACCAGGTCAAATCCTTCACTCTGCCAATCACGGAGCTCATGTAAACTTCTCACCAAAATTTAAATGCAATACAACTGAGATGCAACTCGATTCTTCTAAATTGATAGAAATCTGATCCTAATTGTAACAACAGCAAAAAATAGGCCAGTAACTTTCTATGATGCTGTGGCTATGCCCTGGGAGCTCTGCAAGGTTTACTTACATTTAGTAGTAATCCTCAAACTCTCTTCAAAGGATATTCACATCTGTGATGATAACAACTGTTAAGCTGTTTTGACCTGTGTGTTTATCAGATCCAACTAGAGGAAACAATAATATCACTAAAATAATTCTAATTATTACACCCAAAATCATGCTGTTCCACAAGTACCTTGGGGCTTGGCTGTGGGACTGTAAAGCAAAATATTCTGTATTTGCCATGAGAACCTAAACTCAGCAGCAGTTATATTAATGTATATTTTCTGCTTCATTTCCTTTGACTTTATCGCTGCTCATCATTCACGAGGTTTTTCCAGTTCACACTTGTACAATCAGAGGGCTATCAAGCACCAAAAACCTTTACCCATTTAAGCAGCCCATCCTCTGTGTTCATTAAAGACAGGTGTCCATTTATTCTCACAGGCACAGCACTCCTGGTTAAATAAAACATAACTGCAGCTACTAATTCCCAGCCAGCCCTGTAAGGACACAGGGTCAATTACTGCATCCTTGTAAATTAAAGGCTGGAAACAGCCTACCAAATAACTAAAAGCCTAACAACAGGCTGCTTTCATTACCCTTCATATCAATAACAGTTGTCAAAATGAAAAGAACCGAATTCAAGCTTCATTTGCTTCCTACAAGCCATTAGGAAATGTGTAAGTTTCTGTTTTGATATGTGAAGGAAGCCTTTATGGTCTCATAAATGTAAAAATAAAAGAGCTAATTTATGCACTCGTCAACAATGGAGGATATAGCTTGACAAGTTTATATGCCTGAACACACACCCACCAATTAAAATGGTGAGGATGGGTAATCACAGAGACTTCTGGGGTACCACACAGGGCAACCTCACGAGGATGTCATGAAAATCAGATGATCTCACTCCTGGAGAAGACATCTGCTCCATCTCCTTTTCCCACATCAGTGTTTTGCTACACCTAACAATTTCTGAGACATTTCTGTCTTGTTGGACCTCAGAGGCTTCCATGGTGAAGTCACCATGGCCTCCCAAGACAACCTCTTCCCAGAACTTTTTTTCTTTTTTTTTCAAATACGCTGTGTAAAATCCCACTTTCTATAGAAATTTTTTTTTTTTTTTTTTTTTTAACCAGAAAAACAAGAAATCTGTTATTTTTGTCCTCTTTTACACCTGAAGTGGTGTGGTTAACCCCAGCCAGCTACTCAGCCCGACACAGCTGCTCACTCACCCCCCTCACTGGGATGTGGGCAGAACTGGAAGGGTAGAACTGAGAAAACTCATGGGCTGAGACAAAGACAGTTTAATAGGGAAAGCAAAAGCCCTGAACACAAGCAAAGCAAACCAAGGAATTCATTCACCACTCCCCACAGGCAGGCAGGTGTGCAGGAAAGCCATGCTCCATCCGGCAGAACAGTGGCTTGGGAAGACAAACATCACCCCTTCCTCCCTTCTTCCCCCAGATTTTACTGCTGTGCACAACCTGACACGGTATATGGAATATCCCTCGGATCAGCTGGGGTCAGCTGTCCTGGCTGTGTCCCCTCCCAACTCCTGGTGCACTCCTGTCCCCTCCCAGCCTCCTCTGGCAGGGCAGAATGAGGAGCAGAAAAGGCCTTGACACTCTCTAAGCAGTAACTAAAACATCCCCATGTTATCGACACTGTTTTCATCACAAATACAAACCACCTTACAAGCCACTGTGCAGAAAATTAACTATCCCAGCAAAATCTGTACAAGAAGTAGCATATTAGAGGGCTGTCATGTACCTCCTGGTCTTCTGTCAAGTCAAAAAAAGATTCTCTCAGAACATGCTGCGCAGATGTCTAATCAAAACCATGACTCTACTCTGAAATCTCTGTGTACCCTGCTGGAAAGGCACACCAGAGAATCAACAAAGAGTTCTCTCCTAAACTCAGGAGCTTGTTCTCATTCCTATAAAAATTCTTACATTTTTCAGTCCAGTTTTTCAAGTAATTTGTCTCCCAGCTTTCCTGCAAATTTAATAAGAATGTCTTCTAGTCCACCAACAGGGTTGATAACGGAAATACTCATCAGAAACAGTCTTTGCTGAGCTCCATTCCACACATCCTTAAAGTCCCAACGAACCACTCTTAATTTTTCTACAAGAGGTTTTCCAAAGACTTCTGCATTCCTGTGCAGAAGAGCAATCTAAACCATGTGTCTCCAGCTTCAAGTGTTATGAGAAGGAATGTCAAAAACCTTACCAAACTCCCCAAAATACGTAACCAGGTTCTTCTCTCTCCTTAGGGATTGTCACTTCCTCCTGCAAAACCAGACTTTTCTTTTTACTACTTCCTGCTCATTAACTTTATTCTCCCGTTTGAGGGTATTAATGCCTTTGATTAGTCTTTTGCAACTCAAAGAGATACCAACAATTTTAATCTGTATAACAGCTCCAAATGATGATGTGGGACATACCAGTACATCAGAACCTGCATTACTGTCAGTCTGATGAGCAGCACACACACAAAACTCACCAGAAGTGCCAAAAACCAACTCCAATTAGAAAATTCAGCCGTTCGAAAGAGCACAAAAATGGCACACATCATATCCTTTACAACCCAGCCATAGCAAACAGGTTGTTGATCCCTTTCAAGCGTGAGTGCAGTGCTCATTCTTGGTGGACTCCTGGTTTATGCCTCCTTTTGCACAGAGCACTGTGGCTCTGCCATGTGAGACTATTTCAAAAAGACAGTAATAAATGGCTTTGTAGGAACATTGATATTTTTGTGACTCAAGGTTTCTTGTCTGCCAAGGGCTGCAGATTAAACTGGCTGAGTCTGCACTTAGCAGGCCACTTTTCCAATTACGTGCCTTCGCAAACCCTCAGGTTGATATAGGTGTCATAAAGAATGAACACAACACAACAAACCCAAACAGAGCATTATTTCAAAAGATACAGATATATATTCCTGAGCGAACAACAGCTAAAACTGGCTACCTTACCTGAAAGCAAATGTGTACCAGGACAGCTGCAAAGTATTCCTGGAATATTATTTCTTTTTAATGCCATACTTCAATCAGATTCTTAGTAAAAAGTACCAAGTGTCTTTTAGCTAGTTGTTTTGAAACAGAAAACCGAAGGGAATGAGAAGCAGGAGTAGCTTAAACAGGTAGACACATTCTAGTTCAAAAAATGGGATTTCCCAGGTGAGTGCAGCTCTACATTCATTGCAGAGAAAAATTAGCATGAGAATATTAAGGAGAAATAGGAAATGTTATTGCAGAACTATTTCAAAACTTGCTTGTACAACCAACATCTCTTTGGGCAGAGCTTTGTAGAAGTGCAGGGATTTTAGAAAGCAGAGAGATTTTAGAAAATGCAAACTCCTTTCTGAGGCAGAAATTCAGATGAAAGTGAGAAAAGCATTTTTGTCCTGCATTTGTTAATTAGAATTCACACTTTTAAGAACTGAGCAAACGGGAATTTTTCTACTTTCACATCACAAGCACAGGTCTCCTTTAACACAGCTCACTCAGTGGAGTTCTCACACCAAAAAGGAAAAGAAACTTCGGGGTTTTGTCCATGAGTACTGAGTGAGGTGCTAAGAAAGTGTATCTTGAAGACAAGAGTTTTTGACAGAAGGCTGCTCAGCACACACTTCCCACTGCATGGGCAGGACAGAGGGAGTCTGGGAAAAGCAGTGAATATTGGTCCTCATTTTTGGTTTCTCCATACTTATTCCAAAGTGCTGAAGAGCCCAGTGGTAGCTCCTAAAATCTTCACCTTACAACAGCAAGAAGTTACAAATATTCAAGTAAAATGTCAAGAAGATCACTATAGTTCCCTATAATCACAACAAAATTCCAAATGAATTCGCCAGAATTTCAGAGGTTAAAATTTTATGAGGGAAACTTGACAGGTTTGATAAACAATTGAGACAACCGTAGTGACTCACCTTTACACATCTTTCTGCTTCCAATTCTTTCCTTTACCCAAAACAATAATTGCAGCAAAATAGAAGTAGCAGCAGTTCAACACTGCAAGACCCCAATCCTTCCTTGGATTAGTAAGAAAGAAATAATTTTATCAATCAGTACTCGCTAAGGACAACCTGTGACAGAGAACTCATTCTCATGTGTGATGATTAATCTCATCAGGATGGATGAGATTATTGATAAACAATCAAATTTTTCATCAGAAGTTTTGTGGTGAAAGAAAGCAGGCCCAAAGAAAATAACTTACGTCCCATCTGGTTTAAAGGATATGGTTATAATGATACTGTAACAAATCCTGCTCAGACCCAAAATATTACACAGTTCAGTACTTCTCCCTGTGCCATAGAAATTAGTTCCAGGGGAAAGTCAACTGACACAAAGTGATTTTATAGCAGTGGGACATTTATAAAAATTAATGTTCTGCCAATTGATTGGCTGGGGGGAAACACGGAGTAATGCAGCTGAGTTTGAGTTTGATGACAATGCTCGCAGAGTGGAAAAGGCAAAACTCTCTATCTGACTCAGATTTGCTCAAGTGTATCAGGTTTCATAACAAAACAAGGTTTAGTCAATCACACCATCTCCAAATTAAGCTGGCCCTTTCTAGTAACTTTTTTTTAGAATAGTTTTTATTATTTCAACCGAATTTGACAAAATGAGCGGAGTTTTTAAAGCATAATATTCTGAAGGGCTTGTCAAAAAATTAATTTTATAGAGGTGAGGAACTTCATCAGTCCTCAAATCAAGCTAAATGCAAGAAGAAAATACCTTTTAGCTATTAAATCCAACACTTCGGTGTTCAAGTATCCTCCTTCATCCCTGCCTACAAAGGAAAAACAACATGAACCTCCCTGCATCTGTAAAATGTCACCTTCCATCCTCGGCCAAATCTGGTCAAACCTTCTCAAAAAAGAGATGTCTGGTTGGGATCTTCCCTTGTTCATATAAAAGCTCAAAAATACCTCTTAGCTCCATCTTCTTAATTTTTTTTGCCTTTTTCTTTTCTCTTTTTTTTTTCCCTTTTTCCCTTTTTTAAATTTCAGCTCATCACACTCCACAGCAGACCATGCTGACTTTCTTATCACAGCTGTGGTGATCGTGAATGAATGACAAAAATGTAAAATGTGGGTTCAAGTTTACAGCAGACAGGAAAAGGAAATCATTCAGGGCCAGATCTGGCAGGGCTGCAGGAGGCCACAGGCAGGGAAAAGGCACCCCCAAGTATTTTTTCTCTTTTCTTCATGCCTGGTTAGGGAGAAAGCACAAACTATCTCTCAGATCCCAACCAGAAGACTCAGTCTGGATGAACTCGGGAGGGAAAAGCTGGCCTAAGAAAGTTGTTTATGTTTGTGTCTACAGAATTGAAATAAAAAATATACTGCATTTTTGGCATGTTAAGTGCATCTTTACAAAAAAATACTTTCATTTCCATACTATATTTTTCTAAAAAATACTTTTAATTCCATACTGTGAATATAACTTTTAAACTGGCTCCTAATAGCTGTGTGTCTAATGATAAGAGGTTTGTCCTTCACAGTACCAAGGAGTCCTGGACCCCTCACTGCAAGACCAGCAGTCAGATCTATGGCTCTGCCCCACTCCACATCTGCATTTCTGCCCAAAATCAGGCACACCACAATTTTGCTCTCACAGGATACATGGGCCTGGGGATACACCTCAGCATCATTTTTGCAGAGCACTCTGGCAAGGTAAAGCAAAGATAACATTAATGCAAATAAAAGCTGTTACTTGCTTTTTGTTTTGTTTTCTAAAGTGGCTGAAACTGAAATGGGAGATAGCAGAGTTAGTTCAGGTCTGGAACACCATCTGAGAGCCCACAGCAACTCTTGTGCTCAGTTCCATTCTTCTACTCGGGGCACAAACGCAAAAGTAAAAAAATGTTCTTAAAAATTAAAAGAAAAAAATGTTCCTGTGTCATTTTTAAAAATCAGTGAATCAACATCACCAAAAAAACCCATTTCTAAGTCTCTGTTGAATCTTCCCCTTTATAAACAGCAGAAAAACTGGAGACAAGATGTGGGACTGAAAACTTTTCCTCTGCTGGTTTTCAGCCAGCTGTCTCTCCTCCTATGCTGAAATTAGCACTAACTAACACTTCCTGTTAGTTATCAATTTGAAATCTTGTCTAGTCATTTGGGGTGTCTTTTAAAAAATAGTTATTATCAATGCATTTTACTGCAACTATCTCTCTCTTTATTTTTAAGATCTAATTTGCATTTCATTTGTTTCATCATGACAAAATCTCATTTATTTAGACCCCTATTACCATGAAACATGAAAAATACTTCAAAATAAATTTACTCAGCTGAGTTATTTTAATAAATGAATGCAATTTGGACAGTTTTTAAAGCAGTCCTAAAGAAAATACTTCAACTGTTCATTACAGCAGCAGCCTACAATAAGCAGGCACATTCTTCTAAAAGCAGAGCTTCACAGCGAGGTCATGTTTGCCAATATTCTGCCTCAATTTGGGAAAAAAACCTTGCAGAACTCTCTATTGATAATTTCCCTTCCACAGTGATTGATGCTGACCTTTCTGCCAAGGTGTGAGGAGCCATTTTCAGACCAGAGACTCCTTCCCTCAACATCCAGCAGTAAGTTAATAATAATATTTTCATATGCACTAAGCACAGCATCCACAGCATCCTCTAATATTTCACATTTCCAGCTCCAACTCTTTTTCCACCTTATGACATATTCTCAACTCAACACTTTATGTTTTCCCTTTCTTTTTTTTTTCCCCAAGAGGAATTCGTGATGCTAATGAACATTTGGAAAATAAAACCCACATATTAAGTGTTCTCTCATCCCACCAATAAAATGACAGCTCAGAGTCATTGGTTCAGCATCCTGGAAATCACTGAGGGATTATTCCACTTGACAGTGTGTGGGTGTATTACACATTATTAGACTTGAAGCAATACACATAATAGATTTAAACAGAACAGAACATAATTTTTATCTTTGTTTTGTCTACACAAGCCAGTTGATCCAGGACAACTGATGACTTCCAAACCTGCAGAGCAGACAAGTGTACTCTTATTTCAGGAGCTGAGATTACCAAGTGACCTGCAAATTTTGCAGAGCTATGTGTTCCCCCACAAAAAAAAACCCCAACAAATTGTATCGCCAGCAAAAGCATCCAACAGCATCATTTCACCCCCTCTTGGAATTTGTTGTAACTAAAAATAATTTTAAAAATTCATCCTTCAGAAAACAAGTTGAAATTCTACTTTCTTCTTCTAGTTATTAGGAAAACTGATTTTCAAATAAGAAAGTAAATATTGTTTTCTCTAAGCCCATGTCACCCTTCACACAAATGACACAATTTGCAACAGGTCTGCAAAGGCTGAAGCAATAAAACTCCCCTGAGCCTTCCCTGCATATCTGGGGTTTATTAGAAGTGTGAAGAACTGGACTTCTTCCTCAAGAAAACAGGATTTCTTTATCTTGTCCCTTTCTGACAATTTAGGATGCAAAGAACACAGAACCACTGCAAAAATCCCTTTTTCTGTGCTAAGCAAACTGGCCAAGGCTGACGCAGACTCGCTGCTTTCCCTCGGACACCCCGAACTGATGAATGCACAGGATTTTTTCCTGCAGTTTTTTAAAAACTGTGGTTGCATTTGGCACTTACTTCAAAAGCAGGGGCACTCACAGCCCCCCTCTTCCACCTCAGCTCATCACAGAGCCCCAAACAGGAGCTGACAGTGGAGCTTAGGAAAGACTGAATTAATGTATACAAGAACCACCTGCTTTGTGCCTCCAAATCTTTCAGCTTGATCAGAGCCCGGGGCAACACTGCTTAATGTCAAAATTATCCACTCCCTTTGCTACCAAAATCCTCAATAAAATACATCAGTGGTCTGAAACCAATGAATAAAACCTATTTCTATTATTAATGCATATCTCATCCATTTCTATTGCCATCAACGTTTGAAAAGTTTTTCCTTTTTACTTTTTTCCCCTTGCAAGAGCACATATTTCCTAGGAGTGCAAACACTGACAAATTTAAGGTAAAAATAATGAAAAATAGATGAACACGTAATATAATGGAACATCCACTGAGATGAGTACAAAAAGATTTATAATTTATTTATATTTTATGAGTAAGAAGATTTTGCTATTTGCTTTGGGAAGCAGGAGAAGCACTTACAATGCCTCCTAAAACCAGCACAAATGAAACAGCAAGGGCCTGAACCAGCTCCCACATTCCTACTCCATCCCCTGACTTTATAGCATATTGTTTTTACTTCTACTGAAGCTTACTCCAGGTAACACCACTTTAAGCACCTAAAACAAACAGCACACACCTGTTAAGAAACTATGCATCTTCCAGTGTAATTATGAAAGATTTCTCAGACTCTCATTCCAAAGTGAAAATCTTATTACCATGGCTTCATAAAATGAATGTTTAAAAAAAACCTAACATGATGAAATACATGTTAAAATATATATTATTGTCTCCCCTTTTTTTATTTCCCTCTTGACTGGCAGTGCTGCAGCTACACAGTTTGATGTGTTCAGGAAGAACCATCCCAACTCTCTACAGATCTCACCTGCAGGCATGAAGATCATGCAGCAGTGGGAGGAAATTCATTCTCCTGCCCTGAAAGTGCCAGGGCAGGATTGAAATCAGAGGACTTGTCACTGAGGCCAAAGCTCTGGTACAAAAATCCAGGAATGGGGAAACCAGCCAGTCCAGTACAGTAATCTAAAGCTGATTTCATCGATATTTGGGCAATTTCAGATTTTTTAAAAAGCTTTCAACTACTTTTGCAGACATTAACAGAGAACTTTGTATGTGTGTTGTGTTATCATGTCCTTGAATGGTGATGACACCAGAACGAATCTGGGAGTGGTACTGAGCCCTCTGACAGCGGTGAAAATTTAAATCTGAAAACAAGAAAAACACGCTTTTAAAATGTTTGAAGAACCCCCTATTTTCTACATTGCCTGCTGAAGAAAGGCCAGACTCTGTGCCAAGCCTTCTGAGCAGGGCATACAAGTGAAACACAGGTGTACAGGGATAATCATCACTCAGGAGATCAATCTCAGAATGCTCTGATGGGAAACAATTGGTTGAATGTGAACCCATTAAAGACACCCCCGGCAAGACCAAATTTTAAAGCCTCAGCTGCACACCATGGTTGTTAACCTCCAGTTCTGAAGGGAAACTCTGCCATGATAATCATTCTGTTTTTCTACACTGTCAAGCACACACGGATCACACACACAAGGTTTAAAATGCTGACAGTTCTATAGAAGTTGCCAGCATTTAAAAAAAAATTTCCTGAGTGCAGGCTAGGATGGTTACTTGACACCAGAATAAAATCATCCCTGTCTACCTTCCCATGTTGCTCTGCTCTCAAAAATTCAGCATTATCCACTAAACACTCTGACCAAAACAAAGTAACTTCAGCCACTACCTGAGATGTTGTTGAAAGAAGTTAAAAAGTAACTCAAAACAATTGATGGATGGCTTCGTGAACTTCCATAGCACTTAAACAAGGATAGATCTTGCTGGAATTCTTCTCTAAAGTAAGGGTTGCTTTGTACAAGGGAATGGACTGACCACTGACAATAATAGAGAGGAGAATCTTTTTTTTTTTTTTTTCCCTTGAAAGCCTCCTGTTAAATTCCCTGTCTTGGATGAAATATTACTGTAGCAAATTGTGAAATTGCAAGAACATGCTGCAGTAATAAAAGCCCAGTTTGCCACAAGAGCTAGCAGGGAAAGCGAGGATGAAAACAACTGCAAAGGCTGAAGGGAGACAGGACACAACCCTCCGAATTTCTGGTGGAATTACCACCAATTTTCCTAGAATATGAACTAGAAAATTTCTTTAAATAGAATTTAAATTTAATTTAAGGTCCTTTCCAAACCAAACCATTCCATGATTCCACGGCATTGCAGTGTCACTCTCACACCACTGTCTGTACACCGGGCTTGGCTGCAGATGCAGGTGACCAAAGGAGGTTATCACTCACTAAGATTCTGAATGAAATTAAGATGTTTCCAAACAACCTTAAACGAGAGCAGGGAGCCTGTTGATTTAACACCAGCATGTTCTGACTGTGAAACAGCTGCCTTTCATTTAACTTTAAAAATGCAGGGGAAATAGAATGTTAAATTGAGCATTTCATATAACAAATATCATTTTGTTAACTTCAGTTTCCTCAATTAGGCAGGTGCCTAGATTTATGCCCTGGACTAAACCACTGCACTGAACTCAACTCCATCTGATAAATTTATCAAACTTGCTAAGATTGATGGAAAAAGACAGAAAAAATGCCAAATGAGGCAAGGATAAGCTGAAAGCTGAAGTTTGGGAATAATCACCTGCTGTTTCACTCCTCAGGCTACACAAAGCACGGTACAGCAGGGCCTCTCTGGGCCCTTTTCACTCTTATATTCCCTACACGGTCACTCATATGTGGTTTGTAAAACATTTCAGTAAGAACTGGTTCTTGGTACTACACATATTTCCACATTCAACTTCTATTCTGTCAGCTCAGTTCCTGAAAGAGGAAGAATGGACAAAAAAAAGCAGGCATGGAAATTATTTTTAGTCTGGCCACAGAAAGCAGTAGTGCAGAGAAGATAAGCTCTCCTGGTATGTCATGAAAGAATTTGGTGCAGACAGAAAAAGTAAAATACACAGCCTAAAGAAATACCTTTTGTGATAGTTTCGCTGCAGTAACAGCCTCCCTAGAGCCCACAAAAAGAGCCCAAGACAACACAAGTCAGAGCAGCTCAGTGTGCACCAGGAGAAGATGCCTGAACGAGCATGCCTAAGAAAGAAGAGTTCACTCAAGTGTGAGACTGCTTTCTGGTTTTATTTCTCATTTTATTATAGGATAGGATCTGTCCCCTATCTGTCTTTAGTTGCTTTCTTTCTTAGGCTGTGTCCCATTTGCGCACAAGGTAAAAGGAACCACACTGGCAAACAGCAATTTACAAATTAGGGAAGTAGTGGGAGATTTCCTAAAGGTCCATTTTCCGGCACGAAATATAAAGGCAAAAGCAATTTTTCCAATGAAATGAGAGAAGGGCTGGTCTTGCAGGATAAGGGATAGAATGAAGGGCTGGCAGATAAGGGCTCTACTGCTCTGCTTCTGATCCCTTGGAGCAGAATTTGGGAAGTTTTTGACACCGTGTCAGAATTTTCCCTTAGAAAATATCAGCAGAACCCCAGAAGGACTCAAGGTCTGTAAATTCTCAGTTTATCAAGGAGGTTGACTGAGACACTGTGCAACCTAAAGGCTCTCTGATAATATTGGATTGATGCTGTAAAAGCATTACATGAAAACTGCTGCATCATTAAGACCTCTTTCAATATGAAGCATTTAGAAATTAACATGTATCTTTTTATTACACTTTCCATGGTATGGTTTGCTCTGACATCTACCAGCTGTGCTCGACAGCCAGAGTGGGTACACAACTGAAATCCAGTAAAATAAACCTAAACTGAGTCTATCCTGTGGTATTTTTTATAGAGAAAATGGCTTTTTTTTTTTGCTTTCTTTCTTAGGCAGAACAGGAACTGCAGAAAATTAGAGAGATGTAACTAAAAAAAAAAACCACAAGGGAACTTGACTCAGTGTGTGTATCACTTTACACTTTGTTTTTAATGATTTTTCTATAAAAAATGTTTTCGCTGAAAATTACTTTTCTGAATACAGTTTTACATTTCTTACTTTCCTGTAACCACACAGGGAACTACAACAAATACTGGTGCCCACTCACTCAGCCAGAATTAGTGGAAAATTAAATATAAAGTACATAGTGAGCAGGAGAAAATGCAGCCAATCTCCTCCTCTGAAACAAGGCTCAATGACTCTAAACTGGAATGTATAAGCAAAAGTAGTGAAAAATGAAATTTCTTAGAAAATAATCAAAATAACTCATAACTATAAATGCATCATATCTGGGATTTTTTAAAGGCATTGCAAAAAAATTTTTTAGTTCTATATTAACATAAACATGCATAATATTTCATTTAAAGAGAAAAGGTTTTAAAATACTTTTAGTGATTATTGGAGGAGAAAAAAGTCTTCAGGGAAAAAAGTCTCCCTGGGATTAAATGCTTGTTAATCAATTTGATTTGTATTTTCAAAAGCACTTGTGCTAGCCATCATGTACAGATGCATTGCCAAATTGGAATAAGAAGTTGGTTAAATTCAAATGGATTTTTGCAATTAAGAGCAAAGAAAATTAATCAGTCCAAATACAATCCTCAATACTGTTCCAAAGTACAGACATACAGCTAATAAATTTCCACATCCTTCTCTTCCAAACATTTTTGAACTCATGGAACTGGAATCCACAACTGGAAGCGGCCCATAAGGGAAACTGTCAACACATGAAACCAGTTTTCCATAATCTCATCAGGAGGCAAATGCCACGGCATCTTACATCGAGAATAACCTGACATTTCTGAATCAAAATCAGATCACTGCTTGTTTTCCATCAGCATCATCACCACTAAGTTCCTGAGCAGATGAGCTACACAGGGTATTCTTCGGGCATCACACCAAGTCAAAATCAACATGAAAGGTTACAGTCAAGAAAGTGTCCATCTTCCTAAGCACAAATGTCTTTTTAAGCTTCTCTGAATCACAGGAAAACTGAAAGCAAAGTCTGTAGCTAAAGTCTCACTCTGAAAATCTCCAAATAAAATTTATAATTTGAAACTGGTAATTGTTCTTATGGCAGGATTTTGTTAAGGTTGGTAAGTACAGTTAAAAATCATCCTTGTATGCCTGAAAGGTCTTGGGTGTTCCCCTGCCTAGAGATCAAAAGACAGGGCCAACATTATCAGCTTCTGCAGAATTTTACATTTCTGTTGAAATAAGCAACTCACGTGTTCCTCTGGGGCTGAAAGAAATCTCTTAGAAATTTGCATCATAACTCAAGTTCTCCTGGATCTGCTGCTGGTCACACTTTGGCTCAAAAGGAGCACTGTGCATTAAATTACACTAAGAAGGTAAAATTTGGGGCTTCCAAGCTTGATTTGAAAGGGATGTTAAAGATCATCTCATTCCAACCCCCTGCCACGGGCAGGGACACCTTCCACTATCCCAGGTTGCTCCAATCCCATCCTGCCTGGCCTTGGACACTTCCAGGGTGTCACCAAAATGAAAACCAGAAGCAGCTGCTCCAAGTGCTGCACTGGGCAGTGCACAGAGAGCTGTGATTGGCTTTGACCAGAGAAAACAAAAGACTTTTTAAAATTTCTTTCATTCTTTTTGCCCCTTCAGAGCAGCTTTCAGGCCACAAGCATAACAGCATTTGGGAAGCCAAAACTCATTGAGGCATTTCTCTCATACCTGATTTTATCAAGTACGGTGATTTTATTACAGTAAAAGAAAGTATTGAATGAAATTGCTGAATGACCTGACTTAACTACAAAGATTTTCAGAAACACTTGGAATAGAATTTTTATTTGTCTCAAGTTCATACCTTTCACTCTTAACTTTTTAATTTAATCTAAAATGCAGGTAGACTGATTTTTATTTTATTTGCCCTTTTGTCAGGGATCTTAAATCTGTATAAATCAACCTCTTCCAATTACTTACCCTCTCCTTAAAGCAGAATTACCATTTATGATTTTTTTCTGCATCACATATGATTTCAGAGTTCATAACACATGGAAACATTAAATTGATTTTTCTTTCCCTTCAATTGTAAATCATGCACTGTAGTCTGCGACTTTCTTATTTTTCTGCTCAGCATTTCTTCATGTTAAACCTTTTGGAGCTAATTTTTGACATGAAGCTTACACTAAGATGAGCAGTTTTTTCCAACAGCCTCTGCCATTGAGGAAAACAGCAAAAATTTTCACCTCAGGGTAATTTGGAACAATGGAATTAGAGAGCTACAAAACAATTTCAAGGAACACAGGTCAGCACAAGTGTCAGAATTATGAATGGCCACGTAAACACACTGGGGAGAGGGAGATGAGGAAGGAGCGAGTCCTTAATTCTGGATTGCAATGAATCATTAAAATTCTTTCTGAGGTGAAGAGTGAACCCTGCTTGTTCACTGGGGCTGATGAATGCCACCAATTTTGGTTCAGCTTCACTTTGCTAAAGGGCTTTGAGAAAATTTCAGTAACAAAAACCAGAGCAATAATGTCATTATGGCTCTTTTCTCTTTCTGAGTTGGAAAATCACAAGGGTGTATAATAAAATTCAGCAAAGAGGCAAGAAGGGTACTTCAGGTGACCCAGCGATGTTCAAGAAACAGGTTATTGAAAAGCATCGTACTACCAGCCTTGGCAGTGCATGCATTATTTAGATAAACCCACTTTATTTACCTCTAAATATTATGCAATTCATGTGTGCAGCGCAAGAATTTATAAGCTAATTTGCTGACTATATCTGTCTCTGTTTGCACTGAAAGGACCACATCAGTTTGTTCACCCACAGATTCAGAGTCTGGGGAGAAAATGTTTATTTTATGGTGGCTCTGTTAAAGGTTTTCAGGAAAAAACAGTAAACTATCCTAATTATTCTCTTTTTAAAATACTAAAACAAATCAAGTGGAAATCCCTTCAGCAACCTGTTGCCAGTTCAGAACTCAAGGTCCATGTTCCTGCCCTCTTCAGCACTGCTTTCCCATCCATCCTTTGTCACACATCTCTGGCGCGCTCAAGAATATCGAAATATCACAAATACAATTCTAACCAAAGATACGAAGTCCCAACACTGTCCAAGGTGCCAGTAATACAAAAAGCTGTTTCTTTACTGTGTTTCTACTTAGTTTTGAACATTTTTGTTAATTCTCAACAGCCAGTCTTATCACTTTGATGGTAGATTACAGGATTTATGAAATACTCTTTGTGAAATGTTTATAGAATTCAGTGCAAAGCTTAATTAAGCAATACAGAAGTTTTAATCAAACACATTATTAATTTTATACATTTGCAAAGCAGCTAGTTAAAGCATATTTTCATCCCTTAAGGATTTGCTTATTGCAGAGTAACCAAAATATTCATGATACCTAATTACTTTCTAAAAAAGAAAGACAAAAAAAAAAAGTTCTTCCTTTGAAATATTAATTAGTTTCAATATTTCTTTAGGGCTTTTTTACCTCTTTCTGATACTCTAGACTATTCCATTTAGTGAAAAGCCAAAATGCAACAGCAACAAGTATATATCCTATTTTCAGCTTGGGAAGGAACAGAGGTGGGAGTTGGGTCGTAGGAATGAGTGAAACCTGGTACAGGCAATATCCCACCTAAAGCAGTATCAGGGTACTCTGTACTCTCACATCTACTTTATGTTGGGTCATTTACACTTATACACACAGGATACAAACTGAGAGGGCTGCTCCCTCCTCAAAAATAACTGAGAATCCTTTGTGTCCACACAAGGTCCTGAGGCTGGAGATGCTTCACAAAACCAGCAAGGTAAAACTACAGTTAATCCTCTTTTCTTTTCTTTTTTTAGTTTTTTCTTTTTTTTTCTTTTTTTTTAATATATAGCCTTAATATAACAATATTCAAAGTTTAATTTGGTATGCCTGGGATGGTAAATAGCAGTGCACCATAATCAACTGTTACTATGAAGAATGAGTTGTCCATAATCTGTGTAATAGAACCACTCTTACTAATTCATCAAGCACTTTGCCAAGGACACTGCAGGGACACTAAAAGCACCAGTCCCACTGTCACAGGATCTCTACTCAGGATGGAAGCACTTGCTGGAATAAGGGGAGAATATGATTCGTTGTGACCAACAGATTTCATCTTTTGAAAATAAAAGTCACGGCAGAGCAAAGCTCTTTTCCGTTGATCCATTTTTCTACCATTGTGAACACATGAAAGCTGTGAGGTTTGCAGCTACCCAGAGCTGGGCCCCAGCATAAGCTTCTCCCTGAACTTCAGTTCTTGACAGGCAAATCAAGACTGGGTGGTTTGACTGGAATGTGACACTGCACACAGGTCTGAACAGAAGCCACAGAAGTGCAGAGTCCTCTGAAACCACACCTTGTCAATCAGCTTCTCAGATTGTTCCGAAAATCTTTTGATTAGCCAACACCAAATTCTTTCAAAAATTCATCGAGAATTCACATTTTTCCTCTTTGAACTCAGCAGGAATTATCCTCAAGAAATAAAATCATATTGCCTGCCAGAAAGGCAAGACCAAAAAACAACCCAGCACTTCTATACTGCTCATAGCACTGCAAGATTTATGAACCAGTGAGCTTCAGTGAAAGCTGCAGCATTCAGCTTTTCCATGAAGCATGATGAGCTTTCCATAAATTACAGCCACGTTTCTCCTAGAGGGATATGAATAAAGTCTATTTCTGGAATATTCAGCAAGTGGATGCAGGGTGAAAATATCACTTGTTTCTTCAAAAGACTAAATTATCAAGTTTCTGTATCCTGGATTCCACAATCTATTCTTCCCCTCCCAATTTTAACTTCTTCTGCACACACACAAATCATATAAGCTAAACTGACCTACAGACAGCCTTTTTGCATTTTTTGTGCATGCAAACATGCAATAGGAACACTATAAATACAAGCACATAAAACTCTGTCTGGAAATACAAAGAGCAGCAAAGACATTTTATGGAAAAATGTGAAAGCAGAGACAAAAAATATTAACATCCTCGAATGAATACTGGGATGATCAGGCTAAAGGAACAAAGACCACTAAATCTTGAAAATTCCCAATTTACCTTGGCCAATTTGATTTACCTGGTAGGAACATTTGCCACAGTGTGACAACCACAGGTAATAATTGTTCACCCAGAATTCATTATCAGCTGAAGTCTTATTTTTCCAAGAAAATCAAACATCCATTAGTCTCATGTTTCGCTTTAACTTGATATATACAAAAGTTGTATGGAATTACAAGGAGGGTGTAATTCCAAAATTATTTTTTCATAAAATATAAAAAAGAATGTGCATAACTGGGACCCAAAAGCCCTTTTCCTACAACATCAGGCACTTGAGTCTAGCTAAAAGCTAAGACTAATAGTCAGCAGTGTATCTAAGTCAGGGATCCAAATATTGCTAATGCTGAAACAAACGAATGACTGTCTCCAACAGATGAGTAAAATTTTTAAATCACCTGTTTTGAAAAGGCCTGAGGCTGTTAAAATTCCATGTGCCTTTTCCCTCTTGGAATGATAAATGAAGCCACCAGCTGATAGGTTGTTCTACCATAGGTTCTATTATTAAGCAGTGCAAAGAGGCCTTGGCAATTAGTACTGATTTTATTTTAGGCATCAGTACAGAAACATAGCTGGAAGAAGTCCTTTTCAAGCAGTTCTCTCAGTCTGTCCAGACAGATAAAATGCAGCCATCTTCCCAAAGAAATTGTGTGGGTTTTCAAGACCCTGAAAGGTCAATCATTCTCACAAAATCAAGTTCTTAGAAGTTCTGGTGTTATTTCGTGGAAGGAAAACCTAAATAATAATAGAATAATGAAGTTAGCTTGGCAACAAGCTTCCAGGAAAGAACCAATGCTCTGAAGAAAATATTAGAAAAAAATCATTAAAATCTCTGAGATGGAGATTTTGATGGGAAGCATTCTCAGGGTGCCCAGGAAAAATGTGAATTAAAATACATAAAAAGCTATTCCATGTACTGCATGCCCTATTTATATGTATTAATACATTCTGCAGATGTACACACCCCAAATTTCAGGGACAATGTAAAATACAAACACATAACTGTAAATACCACAAATTTGCCCAATGGGCTGAAGTAAATCTGGATTATTTTCATGTATATGTGCTGATCAGTAGGATAAGCACTGAATACAAATATCTGCTGCTTTGGATTAAGGCTTATTTTGTGGATTTTTTTAAAATAAAAATCAGGTTGTCACACTTCCAAAACGATGCCATATACTTTGGCAGATGAAATTACATGAGGAGAACACACTTATCTATCAACAAGGCTTCCTGTGTTAACCTTGCACCTTTTTAACACCTAAACTAAGGCAACAGATTCCGAGTTCCCATCCTAGAAACGCTTTTTAACTCTCGTAACTTGTTTTCCCTTTCCTCACCATAACCCTAAGTCCTTCCTCTCACCTTAAATTCTAAATATAAATAATGTAACCACTGAAAAAAAAAGCTTCAGTGCATGTAAGAGGCCTCTGCAGAGATCTGTGAGGAAGTTAACTGGCTTAGCTGGGGTGGAAACATGGAATCAAATCTGGCTCTAGTGCACGTGTTGGTGTTAGGAAGCTACAAAACAATGTTGAGACCACTCCTTTCCAATGCCTGACTTGGCATTTCTTTTTAGGAATAGGACTGGCCCTGCTCTGAGTGGGGTCTGGAATGGATGATGGCACAGGTCCAGTCCACCTACATTCTTTAAAACTTCACTAGCTCACTCACAATACCCCTTTCAATGAAAATAAACCAAACTAACCTCTCCAAAGCATCACAATGGATTTACAATAAAGGTAGAAGACCAAACAAGATGTTCTGAGATGTGGAACTTCAAGCTCTTGTTCAGAAATTTATTCCTTCCTTTTAACTCCTTTTTACTTCAGGGTCTCCACCTTTAGTCTAAATGTTATATTCTGAAACTATGGGTTTATGGCATTTAAGTGTGTTTGCAAAGCACTTAGAAAGTGAAATGTAACTACTAGGAGTGATTTTTTAAATTATAAACTAGCTATTAAAATTGGCATTAGATGGCATTTTTCATTTGTCTTTATTCCTGTTCCAAAACATGCAGTGAGAGTGTTAAACAAAAGATGTTAAAGTTCAGTCTCTACACAACATAGAGAAGAAGGTTTAGATTGGATATTAGGAAGAAATTCTTTACAGTGAGGGTGGTGAGGCCCTGGCACAGGTTGCCCAGAGAAGCCGTGGCTGCCCCACCCCTGGAAATGTCCAAGGCCAAACTGGTCAGGGCTTGCAGCAGCCTGGTCCAGTGGAAGGGGTCCCTGCCCATGGCAGGGGAGTGGAATGAGAAGAGATTTAAAATCCCATCCAATCCAAACTATTCTATGATTCTGCAAATCTAAGAAACTAGAAACAGTACAGATACTAAATAAAGTGTTTCCATCTGTGATTCACAGCAAACTTCATACACAAATAACAACTATACAAACCTCTATAACCTCCCACATCATTATGTGAGTATCAAATTTAACTCCAATTCTGTATTTCCAACCCTCTGGGACAAAGCAGAAACATCTGTCTTTATTTCAGCTGCCAGTCTAACAGTATGATTTAAGATAAATCACCCTCTATGAATAATTAATACTGCTTTCTCAGTTAGATTTGTGATTATTAAGTCATTATTTGTTTGTTTTCAGTGATGATTAATCTGTTTTCCCTTCTCATGCTTAGTCATACAACTCTGGAGGAAAACGAAACCCTCAGATAACTTGCAAATTCTGGTTAGAACTGAGCAATCAGTTCTTAAGAGCTTTGAATTTCAAAATATCCAGCTGAAAAGGTACACAGACCAAAGGATATTCTGCAATGGGGTTTCATGTTCACAGAAAGAACCCGGGGTTATAAATTACTCCAGCACTGGAAGGTGTTGAGGCTGGCACACTGAAGCCCAGGGACACGGGCATCGATCATAAACCACCAATTTTTAATGAGGATCACATAAAGAAAAGGGTTGGGATATGAATGAAGGAAATTCCATGTCCTGAGCAATCTATTTCCTGTCTCCTTTTGGGAACAGAGAATCTGATTCTGCAATTCTCCAAGCAATCAAGGCAATCATCCCACCAGCCATTCCAATCATTGATGCCATAGAAAACTACAGGCATTTCTCACTGGGTTTGTCTAATGGGAGACTGCTCTGGTAAATCAGTACAGAGAAGCTGCAACAAACTAGGTAGTGAAAATACACAAAGTAATTGAGGAAATAATCTGGAGGAAGACTTAGTAATGATGGATGAAAACTGTTTCCAGAGAGATCGACTCCTTAATTTGACCTAGCCTGCAGCAATACAAAAACCAGAGCCAAATACCAGTAGACAACTGGAAAGTGAGGGTTGCACAAAGACTGCAGCAGCCCTCATCTTGGGTCAATAAAAAATCCTCCTCAAACTATACTGGAGGAAGGAGAAGGAAAGCAGCAGGCTGCAGGGTCAGGAAGACACTGGGAATTTTACACCCTGTCTGAAGTTCCTCTGAGCTTTGATAATGAACTGGGCTTGGAACAAACTGAGCACAGATTTGTGGATCCTCTAATTGCAATTAAAAATAAAACCTCTTCCTAGAGGTGGCTTCTTGCAATTCCAAGATCGGGAAGGTCTTTGGATATAAATATTGCTGTGATGCTGAGGGGGATATTTAGAAATCCTCTCATTCAGAAGGACAGAAGCCTAAAGCCACCTCATTGACAAGCCAGTGGCAGGTAAATGGAGCAACAAAATAAGATCTGCCAGAAAGCCAAACCACAACTGAAAGGACTGGTCTTATACACTGAATTAAAGATACTGACAGCAGGTCAGTGCAAAAAAACATTTGCTTTGCTTATTAATCAGTGATGTTGCCAGAAGCAAAGTACAGTCACATAGTTTTAGTTTAATCTCAAAACGGGTATGAAAGTCACAGGGTATTAAAAACCCCAAACAGGACACTCTGTTCTGACCAATCATTTCCTAGACTTTATTCCCACTGTTCACTCCTAGAGCTTTTTCAGCCAGCATAATGAGTCATTCACTGGTTAAACAGGAGACTGTGAGACTGAGCTTCCCACTATATTACTGTCTTATTTTGTAGCCTGAGGCAAAGTAATGATCTTTTCTCAGTCTGTCTATATGTAATATGCACATTATGCTTCTCACAGGGATACGATTCGTTCACTGATGATAAAAATCATTTTGGTGTTCTCAGAAAAAAAGTATCATAAATCCACAAGAGGTAAGCAGCAGGGGGAAAACAACTGTCTTCCCAAACCAGTGCAGCTGGACAATTTAAAAGCTGCAACAAACTTTTTACCTAGCATTATACCATTCTCCAATATCACGTTCTTCAAGATTCCTATTTAAAAAATAATTTTGAAAAAAAATCTTCCCAAGAGAGCTTCCAGCCTTATAAACATAATGCTGGCCAGAAGAGGAAAGTCAGAAGTTCACCCTGCCCTCTGAGAAAGACACCCATTTGACTATTTCAGGACTTCTAATCTGGAGCCAGAAGGGATGAGATCTTCCACATCATCCCACAAATCCTGAGAGAATGGGAACAGCAAGACTTGAGCTCTGTCAGCTCGGGAGGACCACACAAGCCCAAAAAAATGATGAAGATGCTGTAGAGTGTCTCCAACAAGCTGAGCTGGAAAGCTGGCATGGGAGAAGGAGTTCAGGAAAGCAACCCGATAAAACGGAGAAGACAGAATTTGCTTCTGCAGTTAAACAGACTTGCTCATTTATTTTATCAAAATTCCACTGGGGCCTTGGTCAGCAATGCAGTAGCAGAGACTGATAATGACATTTCTTCAGATATGCACAGTATGAAAGAGGAGTTCCAGCAGTTCTGCAGGAGAATTTTGTAACCTTTTTTTTTGGGGGGTGGGGGGGAACAAGTAGGAAACTTGACCTATCAAAGACTTTATCTGCTCAGAGTCATGTTTCTAGACCATATTTCACTTTGTTCTTAGATGCAAAGCATGATGTCCCAATCAGACATCTTCATAAGCTTTGCTCCTCCACACCATACCAACATCCTCCTTCCATGTTTTTAAAAACCTGTTTGAATTATTCACTGTACAGTTCTGAGACTCAGAGTTATTAAACAACAAAATTATCCTTTAATCTTTGACTTTTACTTCCTAGGAACAGATTGATTGTGTTAGAAGTCACAGGTATTCCCTTCAGAAGCGTTGAGGAATGTTTTGGATGGAATTTTTTTGGCCTACTGAAATACAACTTGGCAGAAACATAGTTTTCCCTAATGAAGTCTTGGCTTATTTATCTATATTTATCTTGAACACAATGCAGAAGAATTCTGTTGATTAACAAAACCAATACATGTTTCTATGTAGCTCCTTAGGTCTCCGTATGGAACAAGCCTGTAGGTGTATTTATGCAGCAAACAAATGACATAGGTGTGCAGGCAATAGTAACAGTACCTTTTATTACATCTCACCTGCACATCCAGCATTTCAACAGCACACAAGCGAGAATCTTCAACAAAGAGGAAGATTTGACACTGAGTTTTACTCATTTAATTGACAACAGGCACAACTAAGTTCATTTCCAGAAATGTTTTACCCCTTAAGTAACCAAATTTAGATTTTGTCAACATGAATTGCATTGGATCCCAAATGCTCAAACACCACATCGAGAGAGATGCAGTCAGACAAGCCAACCTTACAGCTCTTAATTCCTTACAAATCTTGAATGACACCCAACCACAAGCAGGAAACCACAGCAAAAATGAGTCTTAAGACTCTTCCAGACATTCATGAGAGCTTTAAACAGATAATAAAACACATCAGCACTTACACTTACCATCCACCAGCAGCAAGTCATTAGCTGCAAATGAAATACATCCACTTAACAAATGAGACTGGAATCACAAGTCATCCTGCCTTTGTATGAGGGAGACAGCATTAGCATTGACAAGACTCCCGAAATGAGCAAATTTAAAGGACAGGACAATTAAAATGTTAACCACTGCCTGCAGCCTTATTTGCAAAAGTGTTCCCAACATTGCCACTATCAAACAACTGCTGCTTCAGATGGAAGTGAAGTGCCAAGACCTGGCACTTTGTTTTAAATTGAATTGGATCTACAGCATAGGCTGGGTATATACAACAAACTTAAGCCACAGATTAGCTCAAGTAGATAAACTGAACTCTCCAGACACTGCTCTGTAATAGCCAAAAAAGTGCAGCTAAAAAGATGACACCCTCTGGTGTACATACACAGCTTTGCACTGGTCTCCCCACACCTACTGAAACCACTCCATTTGCCTCTAATAACAATCCTTGGTATTTCAGATGTTGCAACGAGATTTAAACTGAGATTCTTAAACTGGAACTTCAGCTGTCTCAGGAATTGTTAATCCTTTTATAGAGTAACCAGGAGCCAAATCCATTTTGTGATGATAGACTGCAAATAAAGGGACTTGGAGGGTCATCAAACATGCCAAGAGCGTCGTGCAAGATGCAACGTAGGTATATGAGGTCAGAACTAGGTCACATTTCCATATTTCATAAGGTTTGCCAAGTTCCAAATTAGAGGCAATCACACAAATCTCAAAACATGACAGTAAGAAGATAAAAATTCCCCTTGGTTAACAAACAAATGAAGACAAGAGTATACAAGTCTCAGATAAAGCAGAAAGGAGAGCAGATAAAACCTCCCTCAGAAAAAGGAAATCGTTCAGAGAACAGTAATTATAGGCAAGTATTTTTGTCTTCACTACAGACACAGCTTTGACATTTCCACTCTCTCACAGAAACTATGTATTTAAAGCATGAAACCAGTAAAAGACAACTGTCAGTTGCTGCATGTTCATTGACTCTATGTCAATACAGGCTGGAAAGTCTTTACTCTGTGATTATTTTTAACCTATCTCTGCACAAAAAGAAATTCAGGGTAGAATTCAATGATAACAAAGTGTTTTAGCAACTGACTTGCATGGAATTTTTAAAATTTACAGCAAAGTCGAGTGTCAATAGATACCAAATATACCAGTCTTCAGTTTCAGGCCAAGGCACAACCAAGCAGGGGCATTGGCCATTGGATTCCAAAAGACCTGCCTTTGTTTTCACTATCTAAAACCACCAATGGTAAAAAAACAATTTAAAAAATCCCGTTGTTCGTCACAGAAATGTTTGTCTAATAAAGCAGATTGGGTGGTATGTGAACAGATAATCGTGTGAACAGCAACTATGGTGGGGAAAAAAAGCATATCATAATGACTACAAAATTTCAGCCAAGACACAACCACTAAAGTAATTACAGCTGGTCTAAGCCCTAACAGGAGAGAAACAGTCTGAGAAAACAAGAGAGGATACAAACCTACATGGGATTGCACAGGACCAATGAGTACAAAAAGCATCAGGATTAACTAGGGAGGTGGAGGAAAACACATACAGCAACACTCTAGCAGCTAGACCAGCAAAATATGCATTTTCACAGAAAAGAAACATTATTTTATCAGTCTGTGACCCAGTACTTCCTTTTTTCCCCCACAAACATCTGCACTGTGAAAGCTACAAACGCATTAATCTGTAATAAATGTGAAAGCTATAACTTAATAACTTATTAATCTGCAGTTAAGATCATGGGCTATGAGTTTATGTAATTTTTTATCATGTTCTCTGCTGATTCTTTTTGTAGCCCAAATGAGCCTCACTCCACCTATTGTCCCTGTTCCTCTGGCTCCTGTTTCACGTGATGGTAAAGCTGAATTAAGAGCTGCCTCCTGCCCTCCTCTTTGCCCAGCCAGGGGTGCAGGACACACTGACTCAACCTCACAGCCTGATCCCACCCAAAACCAGAAGCTGCTCCTTTTTTCTGGTTTGGTTCTGGTTTGTTTTTTTCCTGCTGTTTTAGTGAGTTGAATTGAGTCACTGTGCCATGAAACGACACAGCCAGAAACACCTGGGTTTCCTTCACATAAGAGTGAGAGATGAGAGATAATGGGGCTAAGCGACATCTGGCAGCTTTGATAGGAACAAGCCATTACTGCCTTGTCTTTTCACAAAGCCATACCCTCCCTTTCTCTGCCTTTCTCTTCAGCCAATGCCCATTTACCTAAATCTCATTCAATTGCAAAAGAAAATAATTGTAGAATTGAGATCCCTTCAGTTTCCCCAATTCTTTTTTGACAATCCTTCAATTTTTGGTTTATTTATGTACTGAGGACAGGAGCTGCCTGTTAATGTGTGCTCACTCTGTGCTGCTGCCTGGCAGAGGGAACAATTTATCAGTTACAACCACATGGATTTAACCAAATACTGCATCGGGGAAGATGGTGTTAAAAACTGGCTTGGGTATGCAGAAAGAGTAGAATTAAAATAATTTCCTGATATGAAAGAAACTGCTTTAAAAGATATGGGATAATGGACTCCATGTGTCAGAAGATAGGAACCTTCAGCAGCAAGACCTTGCATAAATTCTTAGAGAAATACAATTAATTTCATTATACCCTGAGAAGAAAGTGTACCTATCAGTGTATTATTGTACTCATACTTTTCTTATGCTACATGTTTGGTGAATAAAAAGGATTACATAGCAGCTCATTATTATTAAAATATGATGACAGTGCTGTGTCTCCCCAAGCAGCACAAAACTCCAAACTCATATCCTCAGAAAAATCTTTTCATTTTTATAAGCCATCTGTCAACAGGCCATTTCTTCTCTGCCTTCCCTTTGATCATACAACCCTAATTTTCTCAATGTGGCAATTAATCTCTTTTCCCCCTGATTTTTATATAAAGATATTAGAAAACCCTCTGAAGCCTCCACACTGTAGACTCAGCTAATATATGCAGTCTTGTATTCCTATAATTATCCTTGCTTTTTCCTCCTCCTTTCTCCCTTCTCCCTTTCACGTATCATCCATCATATCTTGTTTCAATAGGACCACGTGATCTTTTTGTGCTCACTGAGTACCTATCCAGTGTCCTGTGCCAGGTATAATCACCCACCACCCACAGTTCTGCTCCTCAAATTACCAACAGAAATGTCCAGCCTCTTTTTCCTTTGACAAACTCCACGTTGATTTTATGTCTACTGTTCATGCACTACACTGCTAAGAAAACGAATGGCGTAGATGTCAGGCAGAAATGTGTGTCCTGAAATCCTTCACTATTTCAGCAGATTGTCTTTTGCTCACACTAGGTCTTATCCCCTTTATTAAAAAAAAAAAAAAAAAAATTAG
>VZRR01007624.1:285743-330843 GCA_013398015.1 Oreocharis arfaki
TTGGCCTGTTTTTTTTTTCCCCCCATAGTTTTTTCCCCCTTTTAAAAAAAAAAAAAAAAAAAAAATTAGAAAAAAAAACCCAAACTATAACTTTCCTAGAATGAATCTTTTGAAGAATGGGTATTGAGACAGTCTTTGGGAAAATAAAATCATCCTCCTAAGAAGCAGAACATTTAATGTGATTGGATACATCACTCCCCGAGTATTCATTTCATGTGCAAAATCCTTTTGATGCTTTATACCTTCAGTGTCACAATAAAAATATCTTCTTATAACTGAGGCACGATAAGAGAGTAAACAGCAGCTGTGTGATAGCACTGATGTTGCAGAACATATCCCCCTGAGGATTCTTGACCTTTCAGCCTTGGTTTTCAATGCTGCAGCTAAAAATAGCTTTTCTCCACTGACAAACATTACAGCTCCATGCTGCAGAATAGCAATGAGGAGCTTTATGCTCTAATGGCTTTACTATAAATAGAATCTCTTCACTGCTAAAAGCTCTTCATTAAAAGGATTAGTGACTACAACACACAACAGGAACAGCCGATACCAAACCTCAGGCTTTGTAGCACCAGCTGATTTTAAATTTACCCGATTTTAAGGTTTATGAAGTAACTGCGTAATTTGGTGAGTAAAGCAGAATGAAAAAGAACCCTCTCTCCTCTTCCATGCAACATTTTGGAGGGCTGATTTTGATATAAAATTAATAGTTTGAGGAATCGGCTTCCTGGTATTCTCATTTTCTCCAGTTCGATGCCAAATTGACTGTAAAACGCAACGTCAAAATGGAGCACAAAGTCACAACAAAACTGATGTCAGTGCTTGAGCATAACAAATGATCAGTCCTCTGCTAGAGCAGAAAAATTCCCTTTCCTGCCCAGCTTCAGACAGGGACACAAATTCTCCCAGGGCTGGGCTGTGGCTCGGCTGTGCTGCAGCAGGGGTCACATTTGGAGACTGAAGTAGGAGGGTGACAAAGCCAGGGACGAGAAGGTGAGCAGCAGAATCCCACTTCCCACTTCAGGGGCAACACTTAATAAAGCCAGCCTTAGGGGGCTACTGTGAGATACACTGGCAAATACACCACTAGAGGGATGCCTCATAAATACCCTGCCACGGGAGGAAGACTGGAGACAAGATGTAATTAAAGCAGAAATAAAGCACATGTTTTAAGTGATGAGTTATCCTAACACGGAAAGACTGACCAGGAAGCCACAAAGCTCGAGGAAAAAGATAATCATTGCTTGCCAAATGTGAGATAAATTGACCATCTACAAATATTAGAAAAGGAAAAGCTTGTCAAATATGCTGTTAACAAAAATGTGCCTGAAACGTTCAGAGATTTTTAAACTTCAGTGGTACAAATGGTGGTGCTGATGCCCCAGGTTTTCACTTTTATATTTTTCAAATCCTGTACTGCCTAGTGTGTAACTGAAGTTCCTTGCAGCCTGCTCGCTGCTGTTTTCTCAGGCCAGGCAGTCATAACAAAGCCTTTCCAGGCCTGCTCTTCAAGGACACTCAGACTGTCCTAAGCCCAAAATTTGTAAACCAACATCTTGAGAAGGAAGATAAGCTTGAGGAAATTACATCATTTAGCTAAAGTTTTAATTGGCAAATTTACGCTGATATGCAGATGAACCAAACCTATAAAAGTGTGAAGAACTTGTAACTTGTTATCCATCTTGGGGGTCATCTTGGCAACAGCCTTTGGCTCCTCAGGGTACTTTTGAAGGCCTTTCAAATAAATATCCACCTTTTTTATTCCCTTACTCCTGTCTAGTCTCTGTTTTTAGGTAGCCTCTTAAGGCATCAGTGTATGTGCAGCCAAACAAGGGAATTCAACCTCTCTAAGACTGATTGTATTTGGAGATATGCAGTGACATTGCACACCACTGGAAAAAGGAAACTATTCAATTCCCAGGTGCAGTTTACTTGTTCCCATCTTAGCCTGGCCCTATAGAGCCATCTGTCCATGAGCTACATCAGCCAACAATTAGCAGTGCTTACAACTAACCTCACATATGGGCTACTGCATATTCTAAGTGCTGGTCAGTCCTGGGCCCATACAAGCAGGATTTGGACCTCAAATCAAAGGCTGTTTCTTGTAGCACCTCCATATGTATGTGAATATCTTATCCCAAAACCAAATAGAAGGTGATCAGAAGATAGGTACTGAAAGGGTAAATCAAGTCTTCAGCCCTCTGAGGTTTTTAAAGAAAGGAACATCTGTCTCTGGAACCATTCAGTATTTTTAATTGACAAACCAGTCCATCATCTGATTGCCCATCAATGAATTCCATGCACTAGTCTTTGTTTTGTTTGGTTGGGTTTTTTTTCCTGAGGTTCTGCAAATTTGATTTTGCTTCAGGACTTCTAATTGTTTGAATTAGAGTAGATGTGGTAATTTTATTCAATTTTTTTTTCTTTTTTAATAAAAGCTATGGTTCTGAGTAGTTGGAACCAATGGCACATTTAACTATATTCTGGGTTTTCCTCTTTTATATTTGTTTACTGTTAGAGAACAGAAATTTTATCAAACATAAACCAAATTTAGAACACCAAAATAACTAAGGATGGCTTTTCCCCCTCTGACATTTAGACAAATGGCAAATTTTGATTGCCTGCAAAAATTGCTAATATGCAGAACTGCATACTTTTTTCATTTTAAATTAGAGGATTTGCTACTAACATGCCATATGCTGTGTGATATGTTTAACAGAATGTTACACTTCTAATTGCATACCAATCAAGGGCTCATATTTTCCAACAATTAGCAGAGTAAAGTATAAATTTCCTCATGTCGTTGGTGCTTTCAGGCATCCAACAGCTCCTACATTATTTTAATCCACACATCTTCCAAATCACAATCATGATTTCTCTTCAGTAAGAGACCTCCAGGTACAGGAGACTGAAATGGAGAGGATGAGGTGAGAGGAGAAAGAACAATGTATTTCTGCTGACAGCACCATCCTTCTGACTTCCCAGGATTTCCCACAAAAGTCTAAGATATTCAACCCCAAAAATGGGGAGAGGATCTTCGCTGGGGTTTTTTGCAAATCTATTTATAATGTCTTGACTGAATTAAGCTTTTTTTATTTATATATATATGAAAAAAATTATATGAATATATATACGCATATATATATGAAAATAACATAATGAGGTTTCTCTGTTAACAGGAGATGAACGGAAAAAGTCTGCAGATTTATTTCTGACATCTTAAGGATCTTACAGAATGAGTTTATCTGTACATTTGAAAATCACCCATTTTCAGGGGTGAAGAAAATAAATATTCTCTAGTCTTGGCAATTACACCTGGTTTGAATGAAGTATGGGAATGGAAAAATTGGGAAACTATCAAGCTCTCCAGGTAGACCTTGGTAACTTTCATTTTTCGGCAGCAGAAGGTATCCAATCCTGATTTTCACCATACAGTTTTCAAAAGGTTCAAAGACATTTTATGCTGATTATAGCTCATTTTTTATTTGTATCTATTAACTTACTTGCTGATATTCAAATTTCACTAACAATGATGAGTCTCCCCATCATATCATCTATTATTTATAATGGAGCATGAGTGAGCTACTTAATGAATAGCAAGATTACCTGGATTCATTTTTATCCCTGTTTCAAAACAGAAAAAAATCCCCAATGACTTCTCTCCTAGACATTCTCACATACAAGTACAATTTTACTGTACTGAGTAAAATATTTACTTGTGTTTATTCCAGTGTTTGTAAACTTTAAAAAATTCAGTTTGCCATCAGAATATGAAGTAATGAAATTAAAGACTGGATAATCACTGCTTATAAAGGTAGTTTTAATGTGCTATTAATTGCCACATACTGTGTACTCAAATTTAATTTCTAGTGCAATGCTCAGAGCAAGTAGAAACTTTAGCACTGGAAATACGTGAAGCTGTACAAGTATCTCCTGTTTCATCAGTTTTACCTCAGAAAACTGCTTCACACAGCCTTCTCTCTAGATTTTTGCATGTCTGGAAAGGCACGGGAGTCATCATGACATTATTTCAGTTTAAAGCTTCTTCTCAAAGGTAGTTCAGAAACTTAATTGCTGCAAGCTTGTGTATAAATAGTGCTATCCAACAGTATTACCTAATGGTATACTGAGAATAAATATGAATGCACTTACCATGAACTTCTGGGAATAAAGACAACAACTGAACAGTCAAGGGTCACATTTGGAATCTCTGCAACTGAGAAATGTCCACAATCCACACAGAATACAGCGAGATTCTAATTAGAGGAGTAAATTAGAACATGAGGTAACTAGTGACACAGCCAACCTGCTTCAAAAGTCCAAACGAGCAATGTTTTAGTACCTACAGGCCACTAAATCTGAATAAAATGTAGTTCCTGGGCTACATGACATCTCTGGTTTTCTGTAATTGTTTGGTCCCTTCACCTTTAAATTTTGGCATGTAACAATTTTCTGCTGAGTTCATACCATCACTTCAGGTTTGCTGATTATTATGGCACTTTGGCAAACAAGCAGCTCCACAGTCTGAAACTCCAGATAAATGACAGAGGTAAATGCCATCTGTGGCATTTTACATAAATTAGGTAAAATGATTGGATTATTACCAAGTTGCCAGCACCAATGGAATACAAAAGACACTTTAAAGGAGAACAAGAAGGATTAAGGTTGCAGTATGTCAGAGTTGTTGGTAATTTCACTCAATACATTGCCTAAGAAATGATTTATTACACTAACAGAAGGGTTTCTGAAGGTTAATTCTGCATGATGAACAAGTAGCTGGATTTTTTCACTCTCTCGAAATAACAGAAGAGTTTCATTGTCTGCCACCGTGTCTTTCGAAGAACAGCTCCCAGATTATCATCGCCAGCCTCTATTACAAGCTGCCTCCCCTATCAGACATGTATCACTTCATGTCACAGTCCTGCTCCCCTCTGATCATTTTTACTTGTCTGATTCATGCACAGCATTCTCAGAGGTACAAAACCATGTACTGTGACAGCCACAAAGCCAAAACAATTCCTCACAAGCAGACAATCCCATATTGCCTCATTGTCATTCCCTGCCTCGTGTCATTCCAGCATGTTGTTTTGTTTGGGTTTTTTTACCTTTGTGTAGCATCTATTTGTTCTGCAGGGATTTCTGAGTATTACTGACTCCAAACAACTGCACAACAACCTTCCCAGAAACGCAATTATTGTGTAATGAAAACTAACATAAACCTGAAATTCACTTGCATATCTGGGGTTGTTAAATTTCTAGCCTGTAAGGCTGATACTGCTCTATTACACTATTGGTCATGGTGCTGAGTACCTGAAACTTGAAATTTAATCAAGATTAACTTCTAAAGATTTTGGTGGTTTAATTATTCTGTACTTAATCCAAGTGACTACATTATCATCCATCTTAAACATTCAAGATCCTACTAGAGATACACTAGAGAGACACAGCAGCAACCTGTTAAACATTGCGTTCCAGCCAGGCACCAACAGCTCTCACATTGGTCTTAATTCATAAACTTTGATATGAGCCAGAAGGTTTAACAGGCTGAATTTACTCCAACATTGCCTGTTTCAAACTCCTATTTGTGAGAGAGGCAATGTTGGTTTCAACAGCTTACATCATGTTCTGTGGAATACTAAATATTCACTATAACTTTGGTGGTTAATGAAGAACAGAGAGTCTTGGAAATAAAAGCACAGATGCACTTTAAGGTTGAGATCATTAAGGATCCATGTCAGGAATAATGCTACTGAAGATCTAAGCTTGTCAAGCAGATCTAACAAAACAAAAAATACCCTTTACTCCAGACACAGACAAAGGCTACTGAGATAATTGTGGGGAGAGAAATAAAAAAAACCCCTCTGCTATAGAAGAGACTAGGAGAGTTAGTCCTGACGGCTGCCTCAAGATGCACAAAAGAAAGAGCAAGAGTGATAAAAGGCAAACATCAGAGACTGAGAAAAGCTATTTAAACTAAAGAACAATATTGACATGAGAACAAAAGAGCTGGAAATGAGTCACAAATAAATTTAATCTTGAAATTCCTATTCACAGCAAAGATCTCAGACGAGCTCAATAAGTTTACAAAAGGCTCTCCAAACAAAATTATATTGAGACACCTTCTGCAGTCTACTGAATTAAATAACATGAAGATGTATATTTCACGTTATGAGATTAATTTAAAGCAATATGCAGACAAAGGACAATCTACTAAGGACCCATGAGCAGAAATCATCTTCAAACACAGCCAAAATATTTAACAAAACCAGTTCATAATTAGCGAATGGTGAGTGCATTGCTGATTAATACCTTCATTAGGTATTAATCATTAATTAATTAGGAACAGATACTCATAAACTCACTGGTTGATCCAGCAAAAATACATACAAAACTACAGTCGCTAGGAAAACAGAAGAGGTCATTTTGACTCTTTAACAGGCAAAGTTCGGGTTGTTCACTCCAACTGACAGCTGCCCACTGATCTTATTTCCATCCCAGTCTCTGACCTTAGATTGCATTTACCACTCATTTTTATTTTCTGTGCTTCACAACCACTTTTTGGCTATTTGATTAGTGACATAAACCTGGATGTTTTCTTTCTGGAAGTGAAGCATGTATGGGAAAAGAGAGGTGATGCACTTGTTGGGAGTTAAGCACCATGAAGGAACTCAGTGGGCAGGACAGTGTGGACACCCATCCCTGCGGGGTCAGCTCCTGTTTTGGGGGGTTTAGACAGGACCACAAAGAAACAGCAGCAGGTTCCAAGTGGCCCAGTGCAGAGGTGCAAAGTCATGTTTTACTCAGCCAGAGCTCTGAGTAAGGCCAAGCCCCAGCCAACAAGCCCTGCCAGGTCCGAGCTGCTGCTGACGCCCCAGCAGGCCTCCAGCTGGAGTCTGCAGGTTGTGTGCAGCGTCAAACCAGCTCGGCGGCTTCACGTCCTGCTGAAACAAACTTGCTAAATGCTCCCACAGCTGGGAGCACTGATGGAAGGCTTCCCACCAGAACCATTCGAGGCTGGTGGCACCTGCTTCTGCTCTGAGGTTTCTGATTTACGGCCTCCAGCGCTTTTAATCTCTGGGTTTTTCCCTTGACTTGAACAACTCAACCCCATCTTTCACTCAGAAAACTGACAGCTGACTCTTTATCAAAGCACACAAATGTAATTATCCTTTAACACTTCTTTTAATTATTGAGGATTGCTCCTGCTGCCTTTTTTCTTTCCTGAAGTTTTCACATGAGGCAACCAATTACTTCTCTGCATAATTCCAAATACTGCTGAGACACTTTACCCTTTCTATACCCTACTAACATTTTTGATTGACTCTTCCTTATTTCATCTCATGTGTCTGGTCTTGATATAGAAATTCTGTAATAGCCCTGTACACGTCTGATACTACTGATGTAATTTCATACGGTACTATACAAAATGTAATGAGTAATAAAAACCAACTTGAGTATCATTTAATGAAAGCCCTTTTGTACAAAGCCATCCTGCAGAACACATCTGCTCAGCTCCTCTTTTATATCCTGAGATGGAAAAAATGTCTCTTCTCCTTCTGTAACTTTTTCTAATGTATCCACAGGTGAGGAGAAATGTTACTAACTAAAGTGACCCTGAATTTCTGCTTAGTAAGGAAACAGGCATTAAAGAAAAAGTCTAAGTTCCCTACTGAGTATACATGATGAATAAACACAAAGAATTCTAGCTCAGAAAAGATTTTCTGTTTGACTGGCTTCTTTTGAAAATCAAATCAATTAATGATTCAAATCAGCCAAATTAAATTAAATTTTATTATTTTAATTAATTTTTTTATGATTTCTTAATCCAAAGGTCTGGGATAGAAAATAAAAAACTAGTAATATCTAGTTCTGATATTGTTTTACTGAAGGTACAATGGGGAGCTGTGATAGGCTAAGAAAAATCACAAAATGGAGGGAAAAAAATCTCCTATGCTAAAAAATAGACAGTAAGATGTCAATTTTGAGAGAGAATAAAAAGGAGAAAACGAGAGAACATGAAAGAGAGCACTTCAGTCAAAGCGTATGTTTCTTCATACAAATCTGTCTGCTCTGGTCTCTGTTTGTACTGCTGAGGTTTTGACAGTTGGAAGCTATAAATTTCAGAATTATAAGGCTTATTGAGCTGGATTTATGGTCTTTGCAGTCATTAATTCACTTCTGCTTCCTTGATGAAGTAAAGGACTACTTCAGAATGAACAATGGAAATGAAGCCGACTTCCACCCCCTCAGAACATCTCTTTGCTGGAGAACCTCTGCTGATGGAAGGTCACACTGGCCTTAACTAACGAGTCAAATACATGAGGTGGGGGGGAGAACTCACGCAAATACTTGGGAAAATTTGTTTTTAGTATAATAAAATAAACAGGAAACAATCAATTTATCTTAAGTACAAACTTCAAACTACACGAGAGTACATGAGCACTTCTACCGAGCAGACATCGTGGTCCAGTCAAACGACAAATTTTCTTAGTGAAAAAGAGTCTGATCCCAAGTACAACACGGCAAGTGAAGTGACTGCTTTCATTTACAGCATTCTTGGTTTTCAGTTCCAAGCAGGTGCATTTTGCTTTTTTTCAAGTGAAATAAAACAAAAGCTGAGAAGTGTCAGCAGCCAGAGGAGGAAACCTCAGTGTAGGCCTCTGGACTGAGGCCTCCCCTCCTGCTCATTGCCCCAAACCAATCTCATGTAAAACCTGTCCTACACAGGCTGTTCAGAGTACAATTAGCATATTTTGCATTTCTCATTCTCTGCACACGTAACTGTACAATTCGTTTAATTGTTGGGCAATTAAAATCTTGCCTGATCAAAGCATTTTTCTTGCTTCTCTTGTTAATACATACATCTTCTGATCTCATTTCCATTTTTAAAAAAAATTTCCACAAGCTGAAGCATATTTTTTCTGAATTTTTATTCAAATAGTATCTTCTATGTTCATCAAAGTAACAGAAATCTATTTCTCTGCAGATTCACCGGGAGTTTTTCACCAACTACTTTACAAGACAGCTCTTTTGTCTCTTCAATCTTCTTCTTTACAATTATCTTTACACAGTTCTTTTTGAACATGTAACTCATTGTCATAATTATTACAGTAGCTGTTCATTTTTTAATTTGGATGTTCATTTAATCTATTATTCAATTTACTCCTAACAATACCTAGAAAATGAAGTACCTTGCATAACTGCATGACAATTTATCATCATTATGGTGTTTCTCAATCACCTGTTATGGCTTAACTGAAATGTTGCAAGCAATACTCCTATAAAGAAGTAAACAAGGCATGGCTGCTCTTTTCTTTGCTTAAAAATAGAAAAGTTTTGTAAATGAAATATTGGAAATAGTCACTCAACACAACAAAATGTATTAGGCACATGTGCCTGGTCAAGCTTGAATGAGTTAATTTTCCTTCTACCACAACGTCCTGTTTCTTTTTCTCTTTTTTGTATCTGATTAAACACCAGTTTTTGGTACATTCCTCTCCACCAGTATTTCTCCTGTAACATTGTTCTAAAACCCTTAACTGCTGAAAACTATCTATGGTCTTATGCCAGAAGTTGCCCTACTCCAGCAATTTTTCTGCCCTCCTTGAGACTCTGGTCCTCTGATGGATTCCTGGAGATCATTCAACTTTTGATTTTGCTAATTAAAAAATTCATCTCAGAGATACTGCAGCTCAAATCAAGCAGACAGTAGATATTCTAAATTGTCAACACAGAATTCACTGTGCCAGATTTAGTCAACTTCTGAGAATTGATCAAATTTTACTCAGTGTAATATCTTTATAGTATAAACCTGTTAATAGTCTTCATTCCTAGAACACCTCCAAAACTTTGCATTTTCCTGTTCTGGTTTGATTTGAGCTCTTCTGTAAGAAGTTCCATTAGAGGTTTGGACAAATGTCACAGACACCTTTCCTCACAGCTGAATTACTCTGCTAGCTCAGAGTAACACCTAATTAAATAATTTCCAACCACTTCAGACAGATGAACTCGTAGCAGATTTCTATGTTACTTGTCTCAGAAAAGATAAGCACCGTTTTTGGACTACATTTCAACCATTTCATTTATGATACTTGGGTTTTGAGATTACTGAAATATTGTAAGAAATACAAAGGGAGACTTTTGACCAAGACCTGCAGTGACAGGACGAGGAGCAAGAGTTTTAAACCGAAGATGGCAGGTTTAGATGGGACTTAAGGAAACAATTCTTTACAACAAGGGCGGTGAGACAGTGGAACATGTTGGCCAGAAAGTCTGTTGATGATCCTAGACCAGTACTTGGACTTCTCCATTAGGATTTATTAACTCATTTTTTGTCCCACTCTTCTCATTGCTTCGTTAGAAGTGCTGGACCTGAAGCTCCAGCTGCCAGTTACTTCATAAATCTGATACGAAGTGACCACTGGCACTCCACACAACCTCTCTCAGGCCATTCCATAAGAGGTTTTATTAATTTATTTTCATTTTAGGGTACTCTCTTTATTCTTAGCATCTTTCCTTTGAAATCACTACTGATCTGGTTGTGACTGAAACCTTTTCTCCACAAGTTTTACTTTTCTGTTTTGAGTAACCAAGGCTTGAGTAGGAATTAGAAACAACAGCTGCTTCGAAACACACCACACAATAGTGTGTTTTGACATGAGAGACCATTATTCCTGTGCCAGATGCCCCAGTTCCATCAAGGCAGTCCATTTTTTTTGTGCACTACCCCTCAACACTTCCCAGGAACTAAAGCATGTTCCTTGCTTGACATTGCCAAAATATCCCCCAAAACAGCCCGCACACAAGCTGTTTAGATATGAAAGTGTTCCCACCTCTCTTGGATCTTAAAAATAAAAATGAAAAACCTGAAGATTTTTCTAAATGTATGAGAAAGGTTAGTTACCTTGCAAAATCCATTTATCACCAGACTGTTTCTCAGTCATGGTCGTCCTGTGAATCAGACTGTGATTTTCTACCTTACAGACAGCTTACTCTTGAGATTTCCTGGCTAATGCTCTTGATTTCATCTTTCCAATGATGACAATGGCCAGACTACTGTAATTCTAAAATAGAAATAATTGCAGAATATTTTAGTTTGGTAAATGAACACAGTAACATTCACCATTTTTCTCAAGGGCAGGCCCTCATATACCCTGCTGACCTCTTTGCATCTCCAAGCCTGTATCTATATAATATAAATGATCCTGTCTAGGGCCTAGGAGGGGTTTTTTTATTACAAAAGAAAGTATAACTACTTCCTTACAGTCCCCCATTAAGTCCAGTCTTTGAAAACACATCCAAGATAGCCTTGGAATTTCAGATATGGGGGAGCAGCAACATTGTAGGACTGCCCTGACTGAAGGCAAACTGTGAACAACGCTCATGTGTGCAGAGATCTGAATTACGGAAAGAAAGATTTAATCATTGTCTATGGTCAGGCTGGAAACTACAAAATAAAATGTGTGTAGCTCCAGTAATTAATGTTAATATCCACGAAACACAGAGCTGTGAAAACTGATTATGATTTGGTGCTCTCTAAAACATACAATTATTAAGATAATTTATTTTATAAGTAATGCTTCCATAAGATGCTTTGTGAAACTTAACCAGACAGAACTTCCAAACAAGCTGTCATGAACCATATGTTCATAAAACACTTGAAAAGACTTTTAAATCAACATCTTCTATTGATTCCAGCTACTTCTGAGGGACAATTTAAAACCATCCCCACTTTTGAGTGTTTTAGTCTTCTCGAAGCACAATATTCCTGCATGCTGCAGGAAGGCACAAAATTTGCAGTGGGCCCACAACAAGGTTTGTAGCATTCTCTACCAAAGAGTAAATAATCAAGACTTTGTCTACTGCCCATCACTTTTCCTATTTATGATCTGAGCAGCATTCTGTGGCAGTGATTTTTGTTCTGCCTATAATCACACAGTAGGAAATCAAATGCACTGCATTGTGAAAAGGCATCCAAGTACATTTAAACATTAAAACTGTATTGAAAATCACATTTTTTATGAAGAAGGGAAGAATTAATGAAAGGAGTGAATGAAATAAAGAGTGAATGAAAGCAAAAAGCTATTTCTGGACTTTTCTCCATGGTGAAGCTTGACAAATGCATATTTCTTGGAACACTACTGTTAATAATATTAGAATTCATGCATAATCATCGATTTTCAATTATTCAGCTAGTTGCTATAGAGAAAGAAAAGAATTTGCCTGATATATTAAAACCTCTAGCACTTTCCAGTGTCTATAGTTCTAAATTCCTAAACCAATTTTCTCCAATAAATCTTCCTTCTTACACACATGAGAGTCATCAGGAAAAGACTTCTATACCTGGTGCTCGCAGGCAGTGAAGGAAGTCACGTTTATTTTGCTTTATGTAGGAGAATTCAAAATAAGTTTCTGTCGTGAAAATTGTTTACAGCATTGAAAGTGTCAGGAGCCTCTCGTTTCAGAGGAATTTCTCATTTGAATGCAGGAATATCCCAAGCCCAGCCTGTTCCAGGTTCAATCAGGAGCCTATTTCAAACTCAGTCTACTTCAAGTTCAATAAAATCGTGTGCATGCATTTGTACCTAAGGTAATTTTGCTATGGAAAGCAGAAGAGCACCATCAAAACTGATAAGTGTTCGGTCCCGGGATTTTGCTTGCTTGCAAAGTCAGTGACACAAATCAAATAAAGATTGAAAAAATCCTGCACAGACAGCAGCTACAGATAACTCCATCAGATCATTTCCAACCCCAGCCACGGAGCTTGCATGACACACGCCTTGGAGGAGACTTGGTTCTCCTCATTAAACTTTGCAGGCTCTGTTTCCTTGATTTGATGATATTAATGCATTCACCTTAAAATCACATCTATGCCTACATTTGGTTTGTTGCCCAGCTGTAAAAAGAAAATATGTCATAAATTTTCGAGAACATTGAACCTGGTGGTGTTGAGCAAGATGATGCTTTTCAATTACGTGTGATTTACTAACCTGCCTAACAGACAACTTCATTTTACAGAGATGTCCTAAATCTTAAAATCAATTTTAACAACACATTAAGAACTCTCACTCCAGCCTTTGAAATATTTTCTTTTTTATGATTCCTCATGTCTTGAATACTTTTCCCTTCCCCAGTCTCTTAATTATATGAAATCAAAACAAATTATTTATTACAAACCACTTTTTTCCCCTCTATCTGACAACTTTAAAGGTAACTTCTTACCCTCAGACCAAAATTTCAATGTCACCAACTTTTAATCCTACTCTTTGCCTTGCATTTAATGAAAAAAGAACAGGATTGTCAAATTTACATGAAAAATTATTTCAATAGGCTTTCACAGTTTTAGAGATGTAATATGAACTCTTATATGAATTAAATATACCAATTTCAAAAGGAATGTTGGAGAACAGCTTCTACAAATTTGAATAAGAGCCAGTCATTTTTTTAATCAAAACCATGTTAAATATTCATTCATGTTTCATTGTGAGCACTTATAACAAAGTAAACCCTTCAATGTGACCATCAATATAGCAAAATCCTTGAATAATCATAGAATCAGCTATATTGCATAAAACTAAGCCACATTTTTAGCCAATTTATGCAAAGCCTATGTCACAATGATGGCCAGTAGTAAAGAGTTCATATTAAAACACAAGTTATTGTTAACAAACAGAAAAACAAAACTCAAAGCAAAGCCAGGTTGTAAATGCAGTGCAATTATTAAGATAAATAAAAAATTGGCTGATACTACAATATTACAGTATTTTGAATTCTTAACGTATTTCCATGCCTGTAAGAGTTGAACAGGAAATACATTCAGGCACCGAAAGAGAATTCAAGCCCAACAGTGTGTGACATTGTCTAAATGCATGTACAAGGCACACACACACCCCTGGCTGTCCAGACATTTCAACAGCTCCTTATTGCTCCCACCCACCAAACAATAATAACAATCTCTTAATCCCTCTTCCATTCCACACACTAATAAAGAAAAAATCATTCTCTATTGCCATGGTTCAGAGTCTGGAGGGACTGCAGGAGCTGCAGGTAGGGCTACCTGGCTACAACACTAGCAAAGATTTAACTGCTGAATATTCAAAATTATGGTTAACTAAAAGAAGCTAAAATGTCTCCGTTGTCTTTAATTTTCAATTTTTGCTTTTGTTTTCAAGTAAAATCAGGCATTTAATCAAAATGTCCTTTTCAATAATCTCTGCAGTAAGCTCCAGCTTCCACATGGATATACTTTGTGTGTTATACAAAATAGATAATACTCATTACTAATTTAAGATTAAGAAAAAATCAACAAAAAAGTTAAGTAATCTGCAAAACTGAACTTGCCACTAGGAAATATCATATATAAGTGGTGGCAAACAAAGCATTCAATATCCCATTGATTCTCCCTTTCCCTGCTTTGCTCAATGTAGAACATTAAAATGTACAACACCATCAGTCAACAGACTGCCTCAAAAGATTTTGCACTTATGAAGCAGAGAATATCACAGAGTTTTGCCTGAAAACTGAAGTAACTGGGACTCTTTAACTGAACTAATCAGCAGCCTGAGAAATAACCAACTCCACAGGAGATTTTACTGTAAATCAGTGCATCAAAGAATACCACTATTGAGGCAGGAATGCCAGGCACAACTCTGTAATTCAAAAAGCCTCTTTTACTAAAAAAACAGTGGAATGTGGCATAAAAAGAAAATTAAAATAAGAAAAACAAGGGTACAGGGAAAGAAGAAAAACGTGTTTTTCAACCTTAAGGCAAGGTCCTATGCAGAAGTGCCAAAGGAAGAATTTCCACCACAGAGCTCAGGTCCCAAACCTGCTGATGGTCAAAGCCACTCTGCAGAGCTAAGAAGTGACCAGCCTGAGCTCACAACACACACCTGACACAAACCCCTTGTTTTACTGGTGAGGCCCAGGGCAATCATGGCCAAATCCTGTCAACCATACAAAAAAATCCTGCCAAATCCTTGAATCCCCTGAAGAACTGAGGCCAGCTAAGCATGATTTCAGAGGCAGCTGATTATGGCTAAAGTTGGAGATACTTCCAACAAACTACTTTAAACTATTTTTAATCTTCTCATCTACGAACAAAGTGCTCACAGATTTTAACACAGGAGTTGAGGATGGTCAACATGCTTGAAAAAACCTAAGCACTTAAAAGAGTACACAAACAATGGAGTTTGGGGTAATTTTAACTTTAACTATTAACACAGGCAATAGTGATGGATCATTGTTCCTTAAAATTGGTCCTCTTTAGGTCATCAGAGTATTAAAATATGGAGCATAGCGTTAAAAAACGAAAGCATGGAAACAATTTACTGATGACCTCGGGACTTTCTCTGAACCTTGCAGCTCACATAGAAGCATTGGGGATAAAATATCCCCAAAATGTTCCAAAGTCTCTGAACAAGCTTTGTTGAGAATCTCAAACAGAAGTCACATTATTACAACTCTTCGAAATTAAATTAATTCAATTTTTCATTGTGGGAACATCATTCTAAATGCAAAATTAAGACAAGTAATTCTTCCCTGCTACTCAGAGTAAAAACATTCTATGCACCTCAAAAGTTAGTAATGCAATTTTCTAGACCACAATAAGGAATATATCACAATTTTATTATGATTCCAGAAGAAAAAAGTTAAAGAAATTACTTTAAAAGCACACACTGTAAGAAAAAGCGAAAATTTAAGTAGCAGCCACCTCTCATACACGACACCTAGGACTGAAAATTACAGGAAAAAGTGCACAGTCAGGTTTCATATTTACTATCACCAAACAGTGGTACTTAACATAAAACAGGTATCAACTCTACATTTATCTTCAGCTAAGTAAAACAGCTAAAGGAAAATAAAATTCCCATCAAATTCTCCGGTATCACAGATTGTCAGTAAATGAAAACATTATCATTCTCATGCTGCTGAAAATTACAAGCCCGTACATCGTCTAAAAAAGATCATCCATCGATTTTGACACCACTCACCCCACTGGAGAGGAGCCAACTGTAGATGCTCCAGGACAAGCTGATTAAGAACCCCTTCCACACTTGCTTCTCCTTCACGCTTCAAGGAAGGGTAAATTGGAATTAAGGAAAATTTTGTTTCGGAGAGGAAAAGGGCACGTGACATGCACAACTTTTATATTGCAAATCAAAACTGCAGTCTAGCAATTCATTAAAGGGTAATGTTACATATGGTTTATTAACCCATAAATTGACCAACAGTAAAAGTTACAGCAGTTGGTATCTTCAGAATGTAAAAATTTAATTCCACTGAGGAGTGTTAAAGTAAAGATAAAATATACTTGAACCACAATAAAACACAAGGGTAAAAAAGTCTCGAAGCCGCAAAAATGCAAAACCTTTAAGTCTGGATGAGAATTCAGAATGATAAATTAGGAACAATCTGAAAACAAAAAGGTTAAAATTTGATAGGGCAACAGAAAACAGAACAAATATCTGTTAGGACAGCCCTGACTGCTGACTTGGTGCCAGCTCCATGGACGTACAGGGATGTTGGACAGTGACAGTGTCATTACCAAGGGCAGACATCAGACCAGAACCACAGGCACAGAACCTGCAAGCTTCCCTTTCTACCCTGTATGAGCTCACAAACAGGCCCAGACTGAAAACGGAAAAAATGAGGAAATTGTTCTTACTCTAAGGGCAGTGAAGCACTGAAACAAACTGCTGTGAACAGAAGAATCTCTTTTAAAAAATGGCTTCAAAACAGGTTACACAAGTGCTAAAATAAAAGCATAGGCAATATGCAATGTCATGAAAAGACAGTATTATCCATTTAAACAAATTAATAATAGTTTTGTGTGATGAGTCAATCAAGATGACATTTATTTGTAACAGGAAGAGGACTAGATTTGTTTTTTTCTAATTCCCTGAGACTGCAGAAAGCCACTGAATTCAGAGAGTTTGGAATCACACGCAGATGTCAGCACCATCTTATATCTTGTGTCCCTCCATAATTAAGGAATAAGCTCCTAGTCAGATTCATCAAGATTTCAACCAACTACTCCAAAAGTACTGGAACCATGGTCCTCAAACATACATCAAAAAGTAAAAGAATATCTGAACTTTCAAGAACAGCTTCTAAATGTGATCAGTCCCTTTTCTGTAAACTCTGTAAAGAGACACACATCATCTGACTGCTGAATATATACTCACCTGTGTCAGTTAAAAGAAAATTAACAAGCACTGCAGATAACTCATTTCTACTACAGGACATAATCTTGCAGAGTCTCCAGGAGATTTGAAGAAAAGTCTTGAAAGCTCAGAACAAAAACAGACCTAACAGTGATTGAGACTCAAGAGCTCAGAGACGATAGAAGAGGAAAATCAATACTGAGTACAGGATTCTTGCCATTACTTTTTAAAATATTCTCATTATGCCCTGAAAAATGTCATAAATAGCACCTTTTTTTTTTCCTTCTAAAGAGACCACAAATAAAGAATTCACAAACCCCGAAGAGTCTGAAAGCTGTAGACACCATTAAAGAAAAGCATCTATTTGGAAAACTGAAGGCAGCAGAATATCACCTTAGAAGAGTGCTGCTGCTGAAAAATAAGACTCAGAACACCAGCACAACTCAATAATTTCCATAAAACACACTAGAGGGTAGAGAATAATTTGAATTACTTCACAGAAACAGCAGATAAATAATTCTGTTATCACATCTTTAATCTAAGGACTATAAGTGAGAGAAAACACTAATAAAAAGCCAGTATTTAAAAGATGCTTTAAAACAGAGTGGCTGCCATTAACTGTAACATTAAACTAACTTCACTGTAATTTACTTAAAACAGACTCACAGCGGTGCCTGGAATATTACAAATTTTCACTGTTTAAGGCTTCATGGAAAGCTTTATGTCTCAAATAACACTATAAAATTACTATAAAACAGGTGATTCTCCATTCTTTATCGCTGGTAAATGCTACCAAAGCAGATACATGTATTGAGATGTAGAACATTCCCCCTGGAACATAAAACCACAGGAGGCAGTGAGGCACATCTCGGGTGCTGTGTCCATTTAGGGCTCCTCAGGACAGGAGAGACATGGAGCTCCTGGAGCAGGGCCAGTGGAGGACAAGAAAATAAGATTAAAGGACTGGAGAATCTCTCTTATGAGGAAAGGCTGAGGGAGCTGGGGCTGTTCAGCCTCAAGAAGAGACAACTGAGAGGGGAGCTCATCCCTGTCAGTGTCTGCAGGGAGGGGGAAGAGCACGGACCAGGCTCTGCTCTGGGGGGCCCAGCAATGGCACAAGAGGAACAGGCAGGAACTGATGCCCAGGAAGTTCCACCAGGACATGAGGAAGAACTTCTTTCCTGTGGGGTGACCAAGCCCTGAACAGATCGCCCAGAGAAGGTGTGGAGCCTCTCTCACCGGGGATATTCCAGAGCTGTCTGGACACAATCCTGTGCCTGAGCTCTGGGGTGGCCCTGCCTGAGCAGCGAGGTTGGACCAGATGACCCCACTGTGGTCCCTTCCAGCCTGACCCATTCTGTGACACTATTGGTGGTTTTTTGGTTACAGGTTTAGGAAAAAAGAAATCAAACTGAACGGCTCTTTGCAAAAGCTAAAAAATGTAAAAAAAACCCAAACACCAAAACCAAACCAAACAACAAAAAAAGAAACCCACCAAGAAAACCCACAAACTGATTAACAGAGAAAATTATGTAATATCCCAAAAGGAGTTTAAGTTTTTACAGCCTGAATTTTTGGATAAATAAATTTCATTATTCCATCACAAGCACCAAATAAATTCAGCTCATTTTTAGCACACTGCCTACTGTAACCTCGCAGCAAAATAAATTCTATATACAAGAAATAGCTCAGTAACTGCTACTGTATATTACCCTGGAGGTTCAGGGTCTTTTTTGTTTATTTGCCAAACAAATTGATGATATTAGTTTATCTTAGATAGATGGCCATGAATTGTAGAACTGATGAGAAATTTCAATTTTCACAATTGGTAATTCTGTGTGAAAGAAAAATGTAGTGTTGAAATGGTTAGGCCATGCACAGATTATTTGACTCATATTCAGAAAATAAATTGCATTTGTCTAATGAGATCATTGAATGAAGCAGCAGAAGGGAAACTCTGGTGGCAAAGGAGGGAAAGGCAAGGTTGAGATGCAATCAAAGAAGAGAACTTGTTGAAACATAAAGCAACAAACACATAAAGGAATTATGTGTTCACATGGACCTATAGAGGGACCTGGATCATGTAATTCCATATCACTGATCTCTGTCTCCTGACTATACTATCAGACAATTACATAAAATTGTTCATTATAGGACAAATACAAAACTGAAAATTGCAACAAACTCATTACCTTGGAGATGAAAAGCGACCAAAATACGTGGTAAGAAAATATCAAAGGAACGAGAGAGAAAAGCTGAACTCCAGAGTTTGCCTAAGACAAAGCCTTTAAAAGTCGATGAAAGCAAAGGAGTTGAACAGGGGCTGCCAAGATACCCTTTTATTCTTAGCTCAAAGTCAAAGCTGACAGAAGACACAAGTGTAAGCTCCAGGATTTAAAATTCATTGAAAAAGACTGCCCAGATAAACACCAGTGCAGACTGCCAAGGTGAAGTTTGACCTTGCAGAATCTATCTGCGTAACCAAATCTCCACACATTTTGCTGAGGTCTCGCTGCCATCACAAACCTGCTCTTCTGTAGGAGCCAGATTGCTGACCCAGGCCTCACTTCCTACCATCAAATCTTTGTTATTAACACAGGCATCAGCCAGGACTCAAACAGTTGACTTCCAGCTTCCAGCACAACAGTTCATATTTAACAGTTCAAGGTATTTTCATCTGCACAATCAAATAAGCCTCAGTGAAGGCCTCAGAGCCAAAAAACACAATCACCAGATGCTGTTTAAAAAATAAAAAACCCCAAACAACCTAAAAACCTAATTTTTCACAGCTGACACCCTTATTACACATTTCTGTAGCAACAGATTGAATATGATATAAACTGTTTCATACCAAAAACCTAAATGACAGTCAAATGAACCAGTTATTTCCCCTGGGAAAGCTTTGGTCTTTTACACTCTCTGGATTGCCTCATGTGTAGCTGGGTACTCACAATTAGAACACAGTCTGTCATCTAAAACCTCCTGCTTAAAAAGACAATAGGTTTTAAAAAATGGCTTCTATCTGGAAGTTACTCCTGTTTTTTCTCCCCACAGCATCCCACATCTTGCATCCTAAAAAAAAAATATTTTCAATACATATGTCCTTTGCAAATAAATGCAGGTGGGAGAAGGCACATAATCATAAAAACCAGCAAATGTTCGTAAGTAAGAATTATACTAATTAAAAATAAATTTGCATGATTTGCACATTTTACTTACAGCAGTTGCCTTATTCATATTTTAAGCCTTCTGCTTGATTATTATGTGGTACTTTATTATTAAAACTAATTATATGCAGTTATTTAGGGTCTTAAATAATAGTGATTTTTGCAAACAATAAGAAGCAGCATAGAAATGTAAAGAAACCTTTACTGATGTACTGAAGTTCCACAAGATGTAATATTGTCATAACTGAAGATTCATAATTATGATCAAGATAAAAGCTGAATAGACACAGAAAAGTGATTTTCGATAAGAGTTATCAGTGATTTGCTGTCAAGCAAATGAGATGACTCAAGGTTCTGTCTGATAGATAATAATTTCAAAATCCTGATTGGCTGCTTAGATGATGAAATACAAAAACATTCATAATTTTCATGTATTCAGAAAAAATGTCAATGTTCACAGACCCAGTAAATTAGTGGAACTTATGAAGATCATCAGGATGAAATGAAGAAAAGTTCCAAGTACCACCCTAGAAGGAATCAACAAATCTATTAATGAAACTTGGGAATAATACTTCAGTCACTTATGCTGGACCACATACAAAAAAAAATCAATTAGACAATAGAATTAAAGAATAGTTCTCAGAGAAAACATCATCTCTGAAACCCAGAAGGTACAATTTTCTTCTGTGACAAACCTCACCTGCAGTATTGCCTCCAGCCTTGGATCCCACATACTGAGAAAAATAGAGCTGTACTGCAGAACAACATCAGCAATATGACTGAAAGAAAATGTGCTTTGAAAGAAATTTTGGAAATTAGGTTTAAATATGGAATAAAAAAAAAGCTGAGGAAGGGGCACACAATACAATTCAAAAAAATGTAAGGGAACATTGCAAACAGGACAGACTTCCGATACATCACAGATACTAAGGCTGAAGTAAGAAAAAAAGTCTAACTATTAGAAAAGTTAAAAATGGAACACGATATTTAAGGTGGCACTGGAAGTCTGTCTCACTTTTTTAAAGGCTGTTTGGGCCAGGTTTAGAATATTTTCAAGAAAATGACCCCAAAATGTTACAGTGTCATTTCACTGAAATAGCAATTCCTTCACAGTCCATTAGAAAATTTCTCTGGCTGCGATCAAACCTGGGGATAGCAGAAGATAGGGAAGGAAAAGGAGTTTACTTTTCAAAAGTCATCCTCTGACCCAGCCCTCTGCCCAGCTGCACAAATCACTGAGTAATTTATACTGAAAGGCAGTTCCAGAGCCACTGTCCAACCCTGCGCTCAAAGCATGGAAAACACTGAAATTGCACCAGGTTGTTCAAGGCATTGTCCAGAAATTTTTAGCATCTTCAAAGACAGCAATTTTACAGCACTTTTGAACAACCTGTTCCAGTACCTGAGCACCCTAATTGTGAGAAGGAATTTTCCTAGTATCTAACTGGAATTCAACAGTCCCCTCATGACACATCTTGCTCTAAGGGTCGGATGAACTTTGCTGATTGCTGTAACTCAAGCTTTGAGAAGGCTGCTCCTGGAGGCCTGGCAACTCCACTGGGCCAGGATCCTTTCCAATCCTGCCTTCCACATCCCCAAAGTCTCCTCTGCTAAAGTCCAGAGTCATTGTTCTGCCACTTACTCTGCTCACTTCCCTCAGGACACTGAGCTCCATCATCTCAGGACAACCAAGGCTGACACCAAACTCCAAACCCTCCACCTGGATCATTTGTTCAAGGGGCAGATCCCACACAGCACATACCAAATCAAACCATCCAACACTTGTACACCAAAGCCATCATAGGAGTATTCCAGAAATAAGCTAACTTGCAACTGGAAGACTTCTTCCAGTCGTCAAAGGAAGAGTTCATCCAGCTTTGCTTCTTGTTTGGGGGGTCTGTAACAAATGCACAGCTCCTCACTCTGTTGGGTGATTCTGTCCTTGGTCAAAAAGCTTTCAGTTGTCTCATGCCTCCTTTCCTACTAATTCCCCGTGCACACTCTAATTTCCCCTCCACTTTTTGCAAGTCCTGGTGTTAGCATCTGACGTGGGCCTTGGATCACACCTCAGGGCAGATTCTGTGATGTTAACTCAACTCAGCCCATCACTTTCCCATGTCATGCACACAGTCAGGAGACAAACCTTATCTGGGAGTTCAAAGTAGCTCAGAGATGATGGATAACAAAAGGATCACCTGGTCTTACAATTCAAGAGACTTGCAAAAATGCCTCCTCTAGCAGGAAATATCAGTAACTACCCCTTTGCAATTCTGCAAATACTTTTCCTCTCTTGGCTGCACTTAGGCTGACTCCTGAAGGAAAACCAGGCTAATGCAGCTGAACTATCCATCCACTTCTCTGCCTGTCTGTCCATCAGTATAAACTCTGCTGACCTGGGTCAAATTACTCTGACGGGAGGAAAGTATCTCAGAAACCAAGTTTCTTAAAATTAGCAGAATTGAGAGAAGAATTTTTTTTCTTATGACTGGTTCCCATCTAAATGTTGCTGCAAGAAATAAAAGGATGATGCCAGATGAGGTTCAGGTTGGACACCAGGAAGAATTTCTCCACGGAAAGGGCTGTCAAGCACCAGAAGGGGCTGCCCAGGGAGGTGGTGGAGTCACCATCCCTGGAGGTGTTCAAGATAGGACTCAATGTGGCACTCAGTGCTGTGGTTTAGTTGACATAGTGGTGTTGGGCCAAAGTTTGGACTTGGTGATTTTGGAGGTCTTTTGATGTCTTTTCCACCATTAATGATTCCACAATTCCATGAGAAAGACAAACTCTAGTTGGGACATGACACCTGGACAAGAATGTATGCATTTCCTAAAGGATTTTCAAGCACATATGAAACTTGTTGCCTTTCATTAATTAGATGAGTTTTAGTTCCTGGAATAGAGAGAACAATCACAAGTATTAAAAACACAAACTAATGGTTGCACTGAATGTATCACACAGAATCCATGACCTGTTCTACTGGTTTCTAAGGTACTGACTTTCATGTCAGCCACAACGGTTTTGGGATCAAAATTGGGGTTAAATCCAGAACACAGAATAGATGTAAACAGTGTTACTCAGCAACTGAAAGGAGTGAGGATGTATTTTTACACCTTGACAAAATGATTACAACTATGCACTCAATTCCAGTGTAAGAATTCATCTGTGCTATCATAGAATATTTACATCTTTCCATAACACAGACATTTTCTATGTGAGTTCTGGTTAAATATTGACATTTTTAAAGGAGCTCTCTCTGAAATGTTGCTTGGGGAATCTGGACCGAACCAGGCACTAGGAATCTCATTTATGTCTCAAGCCTTGCCTTTGACAAATCCTGATCTGATTTAATAATCACAGGATGGTTACGTTTGGAAGGGACCACTGGAGGTCATCTGGTCCATCCCCCTGATCAAGCAGGGTCCCCAGAGCACAGGATTGTGTCCAGGACAGTCCTTGAATATCTCCAGGGAAGGAAACTCCAAAGCCTCTCTGGGCATCCTGTGTCAGCGCTCAGTCACCCTCACAGTAGAGAAGCTCTTCCTCACAATAATTAGTAATGAAACACCATTTCATATCACTGGATAAAAGTACAATTAAAAGTACAAACAGATAAAGTATGATTTGATTGCCACTCTTCTCTCATTTTCTGCCACCCCCTATCATGTGAATTTGAGGATGATCTGAGTGAAAAATATAAATCTCCTGGGATGTGCTGAGTACCATCACATGGCTTGGGGGACTGTTTGCTGTACAGAATGTTTCCTGAACAAAATCATGAGAAAGTGTATTTTTGACAAGTCAAGCACAAGATTTTTTTTTTATAGAAATCACGAAATTTATAGCAACACCATTGGTTTATTTTAACTCTAAACTGAATGCAATTTCTTATTAATAACCATAAGGCAATATTTTACTGCATTTAGAATTATTGTGGGGATTTTATGTTTAGAATGACTAAGTCATCACACAAGCCCTGTCTAAGCCTTAAAAAGCTACCCAAGATTAGATACATCACTAAATCTATAAAGAGTACTTTGAAATAAATTATTCTGATATGTTCTGATTTACTCAAATTTAATTAAATATATGCAAACTCTCTAAATCCAGCTTCATGAATTTCTTCATGATTCAGTTACTCGATGTGGGGGAGAACAGAAAAATTTGACCCCATGAATCTACTACTCATCAATCCTAACTACACTTCCCCAGTTCCCTAAAAGCTGGGAAAAACACACAGGATTTATGACACGCTCAGTGACTCAGAAAAAGCCATTACAGGATGACCCAAGCTTCGCCTAAATAATATACAGCACAATTAACCTTAAACAGTCTATAATTATGATGAGCTTCATAGTTCTAATTACTTTTCTTTTCCGTAACACTGCCATGAAATGAGTTGAATTATAAAATAAAATGTATCAGAGGGCATCTATTTATATACTTTTAAAGCAAGTATTTATGAAAGGATATAATTTTCCAGCAAATATCCAGCTTGCTGTTAATCTCCAGGCCTCTCGCTTGTTGCCTTTCTTCTTCCAGCTGCTTTGCATTCGCCAACTGTGCCCCATCAGTTGGGGATTCTGGGAAGCTCTCAAAATTGAACTTGTCCACTTGGATAGCCATGCTGTAGCAAGGGAAAAGAAAGAAAGAAAGAAAAAAAAATCATCATTGTTACTGATATTATTTCTGCAGAAACTGCAGACCACTGTGAACACAGGCACTACAATATCAGTATATTGGTTTCAGTGGCACTCAGTCTGTAATTAATGATATACAAACCATATGGTTTATGCTGCTGAAAACAGAAGTCTAAACCTGTTGATGGTAAAATGTTTTAAAAATCATCAATCAACATCTTAATGGCGTTGTGAGTGGTGCACAAGACATTTATTTTGCAGCTGCAAGCAGATGACTTTATTGTGGTTCAGCAGAGGTTCACCTGCCTCCACTCTTGGTAGGTGAAAGCTCCTGGTATGCTCAAGACTTGCTGAAAAAAGCAACAAGACTGGGCTGAAAGTTGATGAATATACTATTTAAAGTTGTTTATTAATACCAACCCATAAAAAGGAAAGCAGAATATGATATATGAAAGTATCCCTGAAGTGAACTGTATCCACCTGGAGAGTCCATTGGTTTCACAAGCCAACTTCCTCACTTTTCCTTGCAAAACTCAGGAAGGAAAGACAAAACAACCACAGAAGTAGGGCCTTAATGTGGCCCTTGACTTTTTTAAGAAGACACTTCCCCCCTGCTTGGTGCATCTTCATGAATTACAGACCATATTCATTTCAATATCCCAGTATAATTCATTGGTAGTAAATGGTTAAATAATTACTTTATTAAATGTACGGTAAGGCATAAAAGGTAATCAAATTAAATATAGTACACTATAATGCATACTAAATACTGATATGTTAAATTAGGATCACTAATCTAATATAAAAGGGAATTTAGACCAACTCACATCACGTGAAACGTGGTTATGGAAGATCTAATATACTATGCTGCCAAAACAGCTTTAATTTCCTGAATTGTCTGAAATAGAAAAATAATTACGGAAGAATTAAAATATATTGCTCTTGAGATGACTTTGCACTTAAGGAGACTAAGCAACAGCTTTGAAAACCATTCAGGATGAAATGCAACCACAAACTGAGAAGGGGTCTGAGAAGGGCATTTCACAAAAACACATGATTAGTATTATTCTTTTATCTATTTCTCCCTATAAAGAGGGAAACATATTCTATGAATGTTGCCAAAAGGAAAATACCAGTAACAAATGTCAACAAGAAAGAGCTTCGAAGACCAGAAAAGATTTTCCATAATTCACATTAATTTAAAAGAATCTTGACCCTAAAAGAAACTGGGTGAAAATACATGGCAATTACAAGGAATAATCTAGAGCTTGTGAAGTTTCCTGTCGGAAGATAAATTCAAATAGACCTTATCAAGACTGAGCAAAAACTGACATCTGAGGAGAAGCTTCTCAAGTTCCCCCTTCACCATTAGTGGAAGGTACCTGTGCCCATGGCTGGGGGGTGGAACTAAACGGACTTCAAGATCCCTTCCAACTCAAAGCACTCTATGATTTTATGACTAAAAAGTACAAATACAGCACTCAGGCAAAGGTTTCTGTAAGTTACCACTTCTGCAGCCTGCATTTTTGCTGATCCTCACATCCCAAAGGTGGAGGAATTAATCTGTTCCTCTCCAAGGGAAGGTTTTGTTTCGGCTATTTTTAATGCAGCAAGAGATCACTAGAAGTTCTTCATTTGCATGCAGAGTTCATCAAGTGCTAAGCATATTCAAAAGCTAAACATGAGCAACAAAAGTGGATCACAGGAACTGGCAGAATCAAGCCAGAAATAAAGACCATAATGAAAAACACCCAGATACAATCTGAAGAGTGGATTCTGAAAAAAATTACCAGGCCTGAAGCTCGACTAACAACATCAATCCTTACTGGCACTGAAGTATGATTTGATTCTGCAAATGCAGGTTGGGTTTCCTGGATTTTGCACAGGCGATGCATGTGGAAGACACAACTGGAACATTTTCAATTTCATTGTCTTGGTTTCCAAGATCATTCCATCCCCCTGTGGTACGTGAGCTGATGCAAACCCAGTACTTGAGTTCTATGAAATTCACAATACTGCTTATATTCTCACAGAAATACAGTTGGTTCCCTACAGCCGTATTTTAACAAACTGTCTTAGCTTCTGGACAGTCAGAAGTATTTAGAATCCATGCTCAAAGGGACCAGGAAAACAGTTCCCACCTAATTACTGTGTTGTACTTTTCTAAGTGATAGATATTTGAGAAAAATATTCCTGCCTAACAATATTTAATATGCAGCTGCAGCATTCAGATTGCATTCCTCTGTTGAAGGATCCTTCCTGGCAATATGGTAATTTTTGTCTGGAAATTAAATATGCACGTAAGCACTTTGTACCCCAACAGCCTCCAACAAACCCACATCAGCTTTAGGAATACAGCCTAGATTGCTCTTAACTGTTCATTGTGCATCCCTGCTTGAAGTAACTTTTATTAAGCTCTAAGTTATGGAAAACTTTAGTAAACAGGGTTCTCAGTACTCAGAGACTCTACTAAGTTTTCAAATCTTCTAACCATGTTTTTATTTATAATGTTTATACTGTATTTAGCACAGTGGCACCTCATGTCACATGAGAAGCTACAAAAACACCCACGACAACACACTTGCCAGCTAGAAAGAGAAGAGTCTGAGTAAAAGAGAACTACAGAGAGAAAAATATCACACAAAACAGTACTATGAACACAGCTGTAGGTAGGATATATGAAAGCAATAAACAGATAAAATAAAATGTTTCAAGACTATAGTTCCTCTGAAAGTAAAGCACAACAAAATTAAATCCTTGCTCTTTTTCTTAAACTTATCTGCCTTCTATCACCCATATTCTGCTTCCTCTAGTGCTAAAAATATTCATTTCAAGTTTTGCCTCTCCATTTTTTATCTGTAATGTTGCTTCAGTATTTATTCCTCAGCCTATGGAACACGTAGTACATGGGAAGGCTTTGCACAAGAATCAAAACAAAAAATAAATACCATAACCTAAATCAGTCATTCATCCTTAGAAATGTACCCTTACTCAAACCCAGCTTCTTCGCTTTCTTTTTAAATATGAAGATTTCTCCCATCTCAAGAGATGCACTTCACCAGGGAGGTGTTAATGAGTGAACAAGCAATTCCCAGAGCCAGCTGATGGAAGGAGAAAATGGGTAAGCTGGACCATGAACAACAATCACCAACTAAAAAAAGCATCTTTTTCAACTTTTAAGTGATCTCTAGAGATCACAGGAACCTCACCCTGAAGAAGGAGAGGGCAGTGAAAGGCAACCTTTTGAACATCACCAACTTTGTCACTGGGCTGTGCATCAGAATAATGAGACTGAAATGTATTTTAGTCATAAAAGTCAATCGCTGCTGTCTCCTGCAGTTACTTTGCAACCTGTTTCCTGTCAGGAGTTCTCTGCACTTCTCCCCAAATTTGTCCTTGCTTGTTGTGATATACAAGAAGCTATGGAATCTATATAGGAAAAGGTAAAAATAGACAATTCAGTTTGAAACAGGCATTCAATTTATTGCAAACAGCCAGGATAATGACGGCTCACATTGTGCAAGGGCACCTGTTCCTTGCCCTTCACAGTAATTACGTATCAGAGAAAACAGAGAAGATCTTAAAACTCAAAAGTTCAGAAATAAACTTGTGCCAGGAAAAGGGACTAGAATTCCATTTTAATTTCTCTGCCTCATGGGGAGCTATCCAAATTTCCTACTAGATGAGTTTTCAATAAATAATGAGATATTTGTATGAAAACACCGCATTATGCAAAAAAATATTAAATATCCAATCCTGCAAATGGAAAACAGGTATTGTTTCTCTCTGGCCATCCTTGTCTGAGCAGGAGGAGGAATAAAGTGACAACAGTTTCCATGAATAATGAAACAATTGTGTTTTGAAACTACTGGGTTTTGTCACGAAACGAGCCCAAGCCATTGTGACAGCTCCTCAGACAACTGAGCATTGTTACAGGGATGCAAATTATTCAAATACGAATTAAATGGATGAAGAGGAGAAGGTCAGCTCATCGGCAGTGCTGATGATATGTCTGCACAGTATCATCTCACGTCATCTGTCAGGAGGGCTTACAGGGAAAAAAGTGACAAACCTTCTGGTGGCACAGCCACCATCCCAATGACAGTCACCTAAAGTCCTATTAAAGTCACAGTGCAGAGCTCCTAAAGGCACTGGACAGCTCATTTCACCTCCTCTCATCAACAGAGCTGCAACTTCACTGGAAATCCTACTCTGCCCTGACAACAAAATGCTCAGCAGAAAGGACTTCGCATGGAGGAAAATAATTTCCTGCAAATGACATCGTGGCTTCTCCCCAGCCAGTGCCTTCCCTATCCCCCTTTCCCAAAGCAGAGCCAGCTAAATCACACAGCACTGACAGCTTCACAGAAGTGCCAACTGGCAGAGAAAATTAACAGGTGAAAAACTGAGTAAGGGAGCATCACTGGGGCTGCTGCAAACTCCTGCCTTTGCTCCTGGCAGGACAGTGGGCAGGTCCCAGGCACACCCCATCCACCAGTGACGCATCTCAGACCATTACATGTTCGCTTCTAAGAGTATAAATCTATGAAGTGAAATTAATTATGTGATACTCTCCAAATAAAACAAGGTTAAGAGCAGGCATGGTATTAAAAGAAAAGCAGCAATCTGCTCAACATAAGTAGATTTCATCTTTCATTAAGTAAATAAAACACTGCTGCTTAGCTTGGAAGAATAAAATACAGAGATAGTCCTTATTCAATTATCCTTGGGAAGAAACAATACAACAGGAACTCAAAAAACTCTTCCTTATGGCTAACTACCTACTTAAATACTATCATGCACAGACGAGTTTGCAAGCTGCTTCCAAAATGAAGCTGACAGAAGGCAGTTGGAGACTTTATTCAATATTATGCTTCCTGTTCATCCTCCTTGCTTATATAAAGTAGACAGTAGGGACCCTGTGCCAGACCATGTTACTGCCACTTATGCAGAATGCATATGTGCATGAAGAGTCCCTGTACACTCAATGATTTCAGATTTCAGGAAAACTTGAAGTGAGGATGATACTCTCATTCTCACATTCAAGAGGGGGGGGAAAAGCATAAAAGCACAAGTTTCCTTTAAAATTTTTGCCTGATTCTTTCATTGTGCAATCTCACTAGTAATATCTAACATAATGTTTCAGGTGCATGTAATTCCACCCTAAATACAAGTCCTGCCATTGATACCAAACTGGAAGTGACGCCCCAGTTTATAATAATTTACAGGCAAAGAGGGACCTCAAGAATCAAATCTCTTGTGAGATGAATAAATATGTACCATTGGTTGGTAATAATAACGTAAAGTAGTGCAAATTAATATATACCTTGTGTTTACTTGTAATTCTTTCACAGATTTAGAAGTACAATCCGTATTTCATTCACTACTATAAAATAAAACTGTAATATTCAGTAGCTCAAGTGACCCACAAGTAATGATCTCTCCCCCTGGCCTAAAACTGACTGCAGAAAGAAAAACGATGGCTTTAGTATCTGAACCACGCAGAGCAGAAGATAAATTTTTCCATTAATCTTGAGAAAGGTCAATTAAATTTAAAAATTTGCATTTAGAACTTAATTATTTATTTTAAATAATTGAAGAGGAGATAAAAGTCAAACTATAGTGCTGAAGCCCGCAATATTCAACAATAATGACTTATCTGAGCGACAACATTTCAGACGATAAAAAGTTAAACCAGGAAAGAATCATTCCACTGGATATAATGTAATATGTGAAAATGGAGCAGTGCTAAGAGATAGTTGGCTACATAAATCTTCTGCTTAAATGTGATTATACTATGTGTGCTGGGCATATAGCTTTTTAATTCCTAACTCCAAATCTGAGAACCATAAACTGCAAATGAAGAGGCAGAACAATTAACTTCAACGTGCCTCTTTTTTCACTTGACCATTTAAATAATTTGGATTCCCATGGCAATCACCATGCAGCAGAGCTGTTAGCTACCTAAAGAAATAAGAAATTTAAAATAATAATAATAATAATAATGGTTATAGCCTACTTAATGAATACACCAATTTCCATAGGGAGCATAAGAGACCATTAATCAACAGCCTTTCATTAGGAAATTTGGAAAAGCCTAAGTACAGTAATACTTAAAGATTGAGTTAAATATTCTCCCTTTATCACAGCTGAACTACACAAGGATTTCAAAATTCTCTTTCTCCAAAATAATGCCATACTGTACCTCCTACCTCTCTCTCAGTGGAATAGTAATAATCAGAGAAATAAATGTCAAAATGTATATGTTCATATTCAGCTGCTCATTTGTGGAATTCATTATTGCCTTCATATAGCAGGAGGTTCAGAAGAAAACATATGCAAATTAAAAACATGGAATTTTGTGCCAGATATAGCAAACAAGACCAAAAAACCTCAATTCTATAGCCATGCCTAGTTATTGCTCCTGCTGTCTGAATCTCCTCAGGAAAAAATTGAGAAGATTGCCCTACCCAAAACATAAACAGTAAAAATAGAGTGGAAGGAGGTAAGAACCTCTGTTACTTTGAAATTATTTCATCTTTTCCAGGGAGCCTCGAGTGAAGGAACCAGGTGTTCACCTGGTGCAAACCTGATCTTCATTCTGACTCTGCTCACACTGAGCATTAAGGGACAAAACCACCAAATGTCTCTGCTCCTGGAACATCCCAAAAGAACCAGAAATGCTGGTCAGGAATCATCCCTGGATCATTTCCCAGCCTGGGCTCTGTCCTGACCCAGCACAGATGGTTGTTGCTGGTCCCAGGGCCCTGCAGGATGATCCAAAGGAGTGGAGTTGGGTGTGTATAGCACCCCAAAACACTCAGAGGGATCTCACAGCCTCCTGAACATGACAAACCTGGAGCATTGATTCACTTTTGCCTATGAGAAAAACGAAAAATTCCCAAATTCCCAGTGCTCCTCTTTTAAAGGAATATGACTGAGACATGTGGCGCACAACTGGAAGGTTACTTCAGAGAAGATGTTGAGATCCTACTCAAAAACCAAACTAGGGGGCAAAAACCACCAGGACAGCCTGCACATACAGGTAATCATTCACATGTGTAGAGGCCATCTCAGTGACTACTCAAGAGAAAATGCAGAGACACACAGCTTTATATAAAGCATAAGGAAAGACGTAAGTTTTTCACAAAGGAAGTGATTCAAACATTTTTTTCGGGTAGAATCACAGGATGCATGAATGCTCAGTGTGCAAGAATACACATTTCGTCATGGGCTGTCACTTCAAGATACAATTAGACTTTACATTCATGATGAATTATTAATTTACCATCTACTTGCTTGTCTTCTCTTTTTATACACAAAGGTAACATTTGCCCTTTTCCCAGAGCACTGCAGCAGAAGTTCACCTCAAGATGATTTAGAGTGATAAACAAATTCTTTTCCAAGTCACTGTTTTCCCAGTATAACCTGTATAATTTCATCACACCTGCAGCCTTCACATTTTCTGTTCAGAGCACTCTTTGGTGAGTCTCTTGAAGAGTCTTTTATTTCAAGTTAACCCAGTCCATTGACTTTCAAACTTTTATTTTGCCGAAGACTTTTTTTAATTCCTTTTATCTATAGAGTTGCACAGATTTTATTACAGATTCTCAAGTTCCAGATGCAAGTTTTGGGAGTGATGCCATACTCAAACAAGGAAATCTAGAATCTCTGTCAAAGAGCAAAGCTGGGGGCCAGTCAGGACATCCTCAGTTTAAGAAACCAAAGCACCAGCAGAGCGGTGAACATCTCCCAACACAACAATGTGGTCCATGAGGTTCAACCTACAGAAGTTATTTTTTAACTAGTGACAGAAATAATGTTCACAGACATGAGTGGGAGCACAAAAGCTTTAATCATGCTCTAGAAATCTTAGCTCACAGGGACTGTGTGTCACAGGTTCCATAGCAGTCAACTGCTCAGCACTAATAACAGAAATTATACACATCTCACTCACCCACACAAAATTCCACCGAAACATTTTTTTTTCCCCAAAAAACACTGTACATATTAGAAGTTTATTTAATGCTTTCACCAGCAATGACAACTGTATGTGTGTTTAGAAGCAAGCTCATGCTCGTGCTCATTTATTTTCAGAAAACAAACCAGCAGGGATTGCTCACCCTGGAGAGGAAAATGCCCTTGGGAGACCTCAAAGCAACCTTTCAACGCTTAAAAGAGGGTTATAAGAAAGATGGGGGCAGATTTTTAACAGGACTTGTAGTGATAGAACAAGGGATAATGGTTTTAAACTAAAGGAAATCATGGATAATAAACCAAGGTGCTGCTTCTACTGCTTCTGCTGCTCATTATACTCAGCCTTTGGCAGCCCTGGGTCCAGCTTCAGCCAAATGCAGAGCTGGGACTGCCTTCACTTTCATCTCATCACGTTTATACTGATTTACCTTTGCACATTTTGCCCCACATATTGCTGAGCTGTGTTAGTTGTCTGATGTGCTTTACTGGTGTATCAGAAAATGAGCACAGCTCTAAAATACCTCATCATTTTAGCCAAAACTCCCCATTTGGAAATCACTATCCCAAGTAACTGCCTTGCCAGGTGCCCTCCTATTCAGTGAGCCTTGAGCTTGAGCTCCCCTGGGAAAGGGCAGTGAAGCCAAATGTCCACCAGACTCAGATCTGAACACTACAGCTAGAATCAGTATTTATTGAATTACTGTGACGGAATGATACTCATTTAGGAGCAGTTTCCTGCCCCAATAACCTCCCTTGGTCAATTAGGATGGTATAAACCACATATTATATATGGAAAATGGATTGCACAGCCCTGCTCACGTGTCGCCTGACGTCCAGGCAGTGACCAAACCATCTTCAAAGAGCTAAAGCAAATTAAACAAACACACTAAAGACAAAGGAGATCAAGCAGATTTTTACTCCTACCTCCTGTGGTTCAGAAATAGTTTGAACAGAGTAGTCTAAATTTTAGACAGGGGAATTTCACCTGTGAGCAAAGTCTTGCTTGGGAAGCTTTCACAGAATATGCAGCTGTGTGAAGGAACTCAGAGGTAAACCCAGGATTTTTGGTGCCACTCATAAAGCAACTTTTCTTATCAACCTCACATACACAAATCTCTTATATGAGAATGGATTTCTTCACTACATTTGTAGGAAGTGAGGGAAAGGGAACTATAAATACCAGAAGTTATGAGCAGTCAGCTAACGGTGTCTGAGACAGCTTGGTTTTAAAAATCAACTTCTCAAAGCACCCTTTGGTATCATGGCAAGCACAAAGCCTCCAGCTGAGGAACAGTCAAACAGAAAACCCCCCAAATACGATCTTTCCAGTAAAAGTTTACACTGAAGGCATCATTTTGGGTCTGATACTAAAGTTTTTCAAAAGTTTCATGATTTTTAAGAAAAAGTGTTCTTCTTATAATGAGGAATACCCTCACAGAACTAAGGAGTGATATAACTTTTCATTTAAGTATTTCATTCATACCTACTTGAAATAATGCTTTGGAAATGTCTAGCTTTAAAAATATAGAGACTTTATATTAACCTTTATGATGCTTCATAAACTGAGAAGGTATTATTTCACATAAAATATTAACTTGGCATTATTTAGAAGCTTTGGCAATGTTTTAAAATATTTAAATGTTGAAGGTCATTTTTTTTCAGCATTTATGTTTAACATAGAAATTTACAAAGTCTTTTCATTCACCTAAATCTAAATTTCATGAACCAAGAAGTATTTTAATCAAAATTCTAATTTTCTATATTTCTTTATAATATTCCTTTACACATATAAAAGTCCAGAAGATGATGGTATCTAAACATCTACAAGACAAATTTAGCTTTAAAAAGAGAGGGGAAACTGCCAGGTAAAATTCAAAGATATCAAAATAGAAAACAGTGCTTTGCCATCTCCTCTGTGAAAATTACATACACTTTCCCCTCATTGACTAGATTTTTCTGACTATAAAAAACACAGACATATCTGGATTTAGGCATCTATTTTAAACTGAATCCCTGTTTAGGGATCAGATTTATTCTCAACCTTTAAAGAGGGGCAAAATTATCATAGTTTCACTTCCAGCTTATGAAAGAGTTTAAATTCATTTTTATATAGATCACCAACATGTTTTTTTTCTTAAAATTGTGCTGTGCCATCAGGCTCCCAGTTCCTGCAAAGGAGACAGAACTCCCGAAAAATACACAGAGGGCACAGATATTAACATACACAACATGTGCATGGCCCCAGCTTCGGGCCAATTTGACAGTTAAAACAACCATTTCTTTGTTCTTTTCCATCTACAAAGAGCAATTTAACATAGAAATTCCACACCCAGATTATCCCAAAATGACAGGCTACTACTACCAGAAAAATTGTACCCCAAAATTTTGTAGCAGTTTTATAAACCTGCCCATCTATAGCTGAGAAGTCGCCATGGTTCTGACGCACTAATTTGCCCTGAGGTACTCAATTAAACAATTATAAATGGATTAGAGGGTTAATATTAAAACTGAAAGTACATTATTATTAAAATTTGGTTTATATATCCTATGCTAAGCAAATAATGCTGCAAATACATGAAGCAAAGATTACACAATCTGCTTTGTTCTCAATGGAAGCCTTTCACATAAAAGATTTCCTTTTATTACTTACTCTTCTCCATTTTTCTTCTTCCATACAACTACAAAAGAGATGCCATCAAGCAAGTAAATCGAGGAATAAAGCTGCAGAGATATTTTTACTCCCATTTATTCCCATTGAGCCTCCCTCAGGGATATACAAATTGGAAATTGCTAAATTGTCATCTAATAGGCAGAAACAACGTAGGCGAGACCAATTAACTAAAAGGCAGAAAGTTGTACTACACATGTAATTAAATTAAATTCTTTGACTACACTACATTAGAACCTTTCCCAAAAAGGACAAAACTCAACTTTAATCAGCACATGACACATCGTAAGACATGCCACTAAAACAGTTCATTAGGAGTTTGGATATTACTAAAAAGACCACTTTTCTTAATTGTAAATCAAGTTACTTTGAGGTGGTAGGAAATTGGCTAAACAGCGGCACTCTCTCCTAAATATGCAGGACTCTAATGATGCATAATTGAGCACAAAGTCATAAAAAAGTAGTTTTCTGCTCTTTTTTTAGCTGTAATATCCTTCAGCTGGGTACCTACACACATTTTTCAGCATGACTGTTCCCTTACAGAGATCTCCAGAACACAGGAAACCACCAGATAAAATCCCCCCCTTAGCTGCCAAATGTGAGTGACAGCACCTAGGGATAATTTGGCTTGTAATGACAAACATCATCAAAAGGAATAATGCAGTGGGGGAGAAAAAACTGCAGTGCAAACAATTCTGAATTACAAGGTTTGGGTTCTTCATCTCTTGCTACTCTCAGCACTGAGACCAAAACCTGCTCGTTGTAGGGACCAGCTCAGCCCTCTCCTCACACCACTGCACAGCCCCTGGAGCTGGAGCCCAGGCTGGGATGAAAAGAAATTCCAAAATGCAGATACAAGGGGCTCTCCCGGACTAGAGGAGCCAGAGGAGGAGGAGAAGCAACATTTACCTCTGCCTGTGGTGCTTTTCCACTCTTTTCCTTTCTAGAAATCGGCTAAACCAGGCGAAAAGCCATCAGCACTCCATTTTGAGAACAGCACTATTCAGTTCAACTAATTGTTTACCTAGATGATAGTCAGAACATCAGAAATGGATTGACAGCCCTAAGCACCAACTGCCTTTTGGAATTTAATCAATTCTGTGATTGTCCAGCAACCAAGAGTGGCAAACAGTTTCACAAACCTGGGACAGCCTCTGCACCCTAAGCCAAGCTGGTATTTTCCTCCCAATAATTCCCAATAACTCACTTTTTATGTATCTCTTTTTATGTTATGTTTCTCAGATAATACCATTTCGATGGCCAATCTGTGACTTTCTGACTCAAGAAAGATCCTATCCTATAGGAACACGTTTGCCAGGCAGGCTGAATCACTGGTTAAATCACTATCATTATTTCAATATTAGGAAAATCAGCTTATTATTTATGTCATACATGTACAGAAAATAAAATGGAGACTTGGAAAGGAAATGAAGTGATTTGCTTTCTTGATTGAATAGCATGGAAATCCAGAAAACAAAAAAATCACATGGCTTTAATTGCCTTAGGAAAAAAATTAACCCGTTTATATGAAAAGAACAAACAGCTTTTAAAAATTATAGATATTTTTAAATGCTAATTACTTGTATAAACCAGTTCCTGTGCACAAAGGATCAAATATAAGTGAGTTAGTGTAGCTGACAGCAGCGGTGAGAAAAGCAAGAGGCCACGCAAAAGACAAAAACCAGGGCTTGTTTTGGTGAGCCTGTTCGGAGGACAAGTAGTACAGACATAACCCGCTGTCTAATGTCACCATGTGCTTGCAAATATCACTGTACAGGAGTCCAGCCTGCACAGCCTCTCAGATAATGCCAGATAAACGGCAAGAAGCTCTCCTTCACAACTGCAGATGGATGGTTCTTCCCAGAAAGGGAGACATAACATCAAAATACAAAAGAGAATACCACAAAGAATCTGCTCTGAACCCACATGGAACGGCCCCAGAAACAAACAATGAGCGCTGACGTAAAAATATTCCTCATGTAAATCCAAATTCCATCATTAAAACCTGCATACACGTATTTATTGCCTGCTGTCACCATGTAATCAGCACTCACTAATCACCCCATAGCTTACTCTCATAAAATTCTGTTTCATACTAGAGATCATGATTGAATATTCTAAACTCCCATCCTATTTAAGTCCTTGTGATTCAGAAGGAAAATAAGTGACAGCTTGAAATAAGCTGCTAGTGATGCCCATCTTAAGAGATGCTTTCCATCAATATATCAAGGGGGGGAAATGAAATATTGGTGAAGTGTGATGCAGATTTATTGTGCCTGACGTTGTTGGGCTTGGCAGAGTTGCTGTAGGATGAGATGGGGTAAAGGGTGCTCATGAGTAACACAAAACACAATAATAAGAAGCAGGTTAGATCATTATTTACAGAACACAGCACAGCTCAGTATTTTATGTATTATTATTATTGATATCTTAAAAAAACATCTCAATGACTTCCCACAAATTACCCTTTCCAGGTTTACTACTTAATGAGTCTAGACTCAAATGAAAAATAGGACTTCACTCACAATTTCCATCAGGATGCCTATGCTCTTCCACCTTAAAATTAATGGTTTTGAATTTCTTGACGTTCACCTTTCATTTCATTTTACATACATACTGTGCTTTTCTCTCCAGTGGATAATAAATAATATACAATACAGATTGTAATGCCTGGGAATAAATCTAAATTGAATTCAGGGGGGAAATGAAACAGAGTTGCTACATTCATGTCAGGATCCAAAACAGTAAGGTCGGATCAAGCAGCTAAAAAGACAACGCTTGTAACAATAATGGGTATCAAATATGTAAGAAGAGAAAAAAAAAAAACACCAAACCCTAAAGATTTGCAAGCGTGTGGACTTTAAAATGATGAAATATTTACTAAGTCTACCAATGCCACTTCATCCTTTCACTCACATTTCCTCCAAAGTTTGGCAGACTTCATAGTGCAGTTTCTTCTCTAATTGTTTCATGATTTTTATTGTCATAAGCCTTTCTACAACAATAAATTACCCTTTCTTGGGACAGCTTTAGGAGAGATGTAGGTTTCATGCTGTGAAAGTACAAAAACATTCTGTGTTTTGATGTACCCTTTAAATTACAATGAAGAAAACATCTATTCTCAATCTCAGTTCTATTAAAAATTAAAAATGGTTTTTTGCAGCACAAAAGCTTTTTCAAAATATCGACAAATCTTTAGACAGCACCTTTGCCCTGACCATAAATGCTCATGGCTTAAACTGAGTTAACTTGAGGCATAATAATAATAATAATTTGTTTAATATGCACTTACATTCCACAAAACTATCCTACAGTTTATTGGATCACTGACTCCAAATCAAATTTCTTTTGTTTATCATTTAATTCCTTCCTTCCAGTCTTCTAATCCCCACACTCAGATTACTAAAGTTTTGTCCTATTCATCACTATCAATAACAAACTTTTCCAAAGTCAGTGTTATTCCCAGAAGGGGAGGAAATGCAAAGGAAGGACAAACTTTGACCAAGGAACCAGAATTGAGTTAAAAGTTCCGTAGATAATACATGGCCCAGGCTATAATGACTCTCCATATCACACCCTTGCACTCCAGTAGGTAATCAGTTTTTATTATTTATAAGTATGGAAATTTATTTACCAAAAATTGGAAGTTCTATTAAGATGCCAGTGTCCACTTCAGTGCTTATGTTCTGCTTACACTCACCTCTGATTTAAGCCATCTTTTTAGCCCCAGCCCTATAACCTCACTCAACAACTCACTCAAGCTCTGACCCATCCACATGCTGCTGGAAAATGACCCAAAAAAGGACAGTGTAATTCCCTGGCCCCCTTCAGCTTCTCTCAATGTTCAAACTGAATTCAGTATAAAGAAAATGAGACTGATAAAGGGAAAAAATCAGCTGGGTATTCCAGGTCTTACAGAGTTTGTCATCAACTCCATCAAGCTGGGTGTTAAGTCATTCTCTGGCCTCTCCACCACCATTAAGCGAGGAGTTGCATCTTTTCCTGCTGTCACTGCCTGTGTGGCTGATTTGGGGTGAATTCACCACTCAGTTAAGTGCAGAGAGGCTCCCACACCATGCACTTCCATCCTGAACTTCAGGGCACCTTGATAAATCAACAGATCAAGCAGCTGCTGGGAACTCACTTCTGATAACACGAATATAATTACTGCAGCTTCCGTGAGTTCTCCCTAAGGTATTTTCAATAAGAGCTGGAAGTGAAGGAAAGCATCCATCATTAATCACAACCAGTGAATCGGGAACACAAACCAGTGAATTAGAAACACAACTGGGCTGGGCCAGTAAAGCACCCACAGCAGAATCCAAGCTTTGGTTGGCATCTGACACGCATGAAATTCCAGGTGTGTTCAGTGCTGAAAATTAAGTAAAGGACATTATTTTGGATGTTACCTCTTCTGTTTGGAATCCAGGAATGACTCAAGCACATCGAGATGCTTTGGGCTTCACTTTACTTGGTGAGCACCCACCAGGAGCTGGAACACGATGGAGCCCAGAGCTCCAAAGCACTTTCATGGAACACAGATCCTGTCTCCTAACCAAGGAAAAACCTTAACAGGGTAAGGGCTGAAGATGAAAGGCTCCTTTTTGCAGACGCTGGCCATGACTCATCATCAAACAAAGAGCATGGCTCAAATTACCTCCAGTAAGTGAAACAGCTGCACAATCATCTCTAGAAATCTTTGTACCTGTTTGAAGTAATGACAAAAAGCCCCTTCACTTAACACGAAGTGCCCATATCCACTGGTGCAGAGACCTCCATATACAGCCTTAGATCCTGGTACAGATAGGGCTCCTGACCTATGGAAAACTGATTCTATTTACACAAGAACATGCAAAATATGAAAAGCACCCCCCCTCCCAGAAGACAGAGAGATACAAATCAGTTTTCCCCATGAAGCGATATTCTGAAATTCAGAATAAGTCTCTGTCCTTTTTTTCTCTTTGTTGCCACAAAACAGCTGCTGTAAAACTCTGTTCTTGTCAAGTGAGAGGAAACCTTGTGGGGAAGACACTTAGTAGTGTTTCCAGGCAGCTTTCAAAAGCCTTTTCCTCAAAAGGATGGAGGAAAAACTGGTGGGCAAAATAGCTGTTCTCACCATCAAAGTCCACCAGTGCTGTCTACGCTGGTGTTGGAATATCCATTAACCTGAGGGCAAGAGACAAAAAGGATGGTTCCTGGAAGATCTGAGATGACACCATGATGCCCATTCCTGCTGTGTATCAACAACTGCCCCCAAGTTGTATCAACAACTCCCCCAAGGGAGATTGACAATCTCCTTGAGAAGCTGAAGATCCTACAGGGAGCTCCATCACAGGGTCAGAGACCCGACGGCAGCTTTTGCAAAGCCAGGTCAAACCTCAGAGGCCCTCATTAGGCACAAGGAACTGCATCTCCCCTTTCTCCAGCTCCTTAAACAATGAGATTTCTTGTTGGCAGAGTGCTTTGTCTGTTTTTTTCACTTCTGATAAAAGAGGATTTAAGCTGCAGGATGTGCCCACTGCACCCACCTGTGACACAGCAGTGACACAGACGTGCCCCAATGCAGCACATCAGCTGTAACAATGGGCACGTCGGGAACAACGTTGTGGATGGGAAGAATTCCAGGTTCCTCAAGGATGCAGAGAGATGATACACTTCTATTAACATAATTGTGTTATCAAGAAAAGGCTTGCAAGATGCTCTTGGGAAGTTCTGTGGAAGCTTCATGGAAAGACTGAGACAGATTTCCCTGGAATTACTGAAGAACAGTGACCTGCAGAAGGGCATCGATGGCAGAAATGCTCACAGGCACAACCAAAGCTGAGGATGACAATTTTCCTCCTCGGCTGGGGCTGCTAAATGCAGCTTGACTGAGGTCTGCTCCACTTCTCCCTGTGAACACTGAGACCTTCCTCAAGACTGGGTGTTCCGAAACTTTTGTTGTTTTCATTTGAGTAGAGGAAACCAAGAAAAGATCAAACATCAAAAATCGAGTGAGACCATCAAAGTCTGACAGCTTCAAAGTCAACACACGAATTCGAACCCCCTGTACATATTTTTGTCAAAGCTCTCAGAATACAAGCAAAGCAATATTCTAGAAGAGACAGCGAGGAAAATAAATGCAGCTGCAATGTCATGCTAAGAATGAACACAGGTAGATGAATCTCCTCCAGCAGATGCCCACATATTTTAAGAGCATTAATTAATTGAGAAGAAGTTAAAGTATTTGGTGACAAGCAGAAGGAAAAACATGTCCCTGTTAGAAAGCACACATGGGGCAATCACTGAAAGAGGAAAAAAAACCCGACTATATTTATTTTATCAACATGAAAATGCGTCAAAGGCCAGCCACACAAAGAGAGCTGACGTAGTTGCTGTAAAGCATTGTTTCCACAGCCAGTTTTCATTAAGAGAAAAATACCTGCAGATCCTAGACTGTGATCAAATAATGTGTGCAGAAGAAGCAAGGTATTTTATGAGCTTCCAAGACAAGCTTCTCTCAATCCCATCAGGGAAAAAAAAATAGAAGGACAAAATGCAAGTCATTGCTGGTGAAACTGCCCCTCTACCTGCAGCTTACATATTAGTCTTTCTCTGGGCAGTTCCAATTGTGAATTTATTGAAAATTTAATGATTAATGTGCAGGTAGTTAGGGTAACTATTTCTTTCTTCTGGTTTAAATTGCTGATTCAAACCTCAGGCTATTTTTGGTAAAGCTGGGGCTTGGGTTTTATCCAGAAAATGCACCAGTTTTCAAAAATATCTACAAATACAGCATAAATACGATACACAGTACAAACTATAGCTGTTTGGGGTTTTTAAGGCAGAAAACCACACAAGCAGACCAAAGCAGCCAGAAACTGCTTCCCAGCAAACATACAGTTGCATTGAATCATTAAGCCAGCAAAAGACTTAAAAGGATAAATCTCAGCTTTTAAGCACAAAATAGAATTCAATTTTAACCACTGAGCCATGGCCACTGCCTGTTTAACAATGCTATAAAAAGCTACTTGGCTTTTCAAATTTGAATGAAGTCAGTGTCACACAAATACTCTCACAAAAGGTCTAAAAATAACTTTAAGCTGCCCACCCTCAAGGTCAGAAGGAGCAGATGCAAAGAAATAAAGCTCTCCAAAGAGCTTCCAATAGGAAAATACTACTGACAGAAGTGAAGGTGTTGCCACTGGTCCACAGCTATTTCTTTACAGCTCGTCAGTGTCAACTTCTGCTGAGGTCTACTCATGCAGTTCTCATCAGTGAACCACTCCGCTGGCGTTGAGAGAACACTTATTCAAACTTATTAACTGAAAACAAACTTTAGTGCCTGTCCTTTCCACTCTGCTAATGATGTACTGAAGGAGAATAAAGATGGATATATTTGAGATGCACTAAGGCAGAAACCAGGAATTTCAGCATTTCAGTGTAGTACAGAATGGCTCATTACCATGAATGCAGAGGTCACACACAGTGCTGAGCCTGCTACATCAGGAAACTTCTCCATGTGGATCTGCTAATGGATTCCTCTCCAGCTCCCGAAGGAGACCAGATCAGCCTCGTCACAGCCCAACCATTTCTTTAACACACTTCACACTTGTCAGAGTAGAAAAATAGAGTGGAAATAGTGGCAGTGATGGGGGCTCAGACTGGCTTGAGAATTTCCTTTTTTTGGCTGTAGCAAGCCCACATTTGGCAAGATGTCTTGTCCCAAGGGAGAGAGAGCTGCTCTTGGAAGCCCTTGAAAAACAATCTAGCAAGACCATCAGTAAGTGTGCTCTGAACACCAGTAAAGTGATTCCCTCATACAACAGTTCAGGGATTTCACTGATTCTACATTGAGCTCACTTTATCTGGCTTGCAGAAGATGAAGGACTGAGCCAATTCTCAATCCATTACTCAACAGAATCTTGATGTTGAGTAAACTGGCAGCTATAAACATTGAGGTATCTAGAAGTCATGGTAAAATGCAGTTCTGCAATCGTTGCGGTGATTGGGCTTTACTGTACAAACTCTCTTTTGATGAAGTTCAGAGCTCACTTTGAGAGCTGTTTGCCAGGTCAGAAGGTACCTGGATGAGGTTACTTGGGTTTGTGCTCTCTCTGTATTTTTCCTTGGCTGCTAAGGTTCCAAGTTGTGCAGGCTGTGTCCACCAGGTGTTGAGCTGGAATGTGTATTATCTCCGCCTTGGATCAATTCTGGGTGCATTAAGTAGCCACCTAGAAACCTCAGAATGATAAAATTCCTCAGGGCTTCCTTTTTGCAGCTTGTTCTCCTCCTCTTTCACTCATTTCCGGGTTTAGCTTTTGTTTTTCTCTCACCCCTTCACCTTAAGCTGCTCCCCATCTCAAATAAACATATTTTGGAAGCAGAATAAGATTTTCCTTCTCCCCCTTCCTTCTCCCTTTTATCAATATTTTGTTTAGACATTGGGAGTAGCTGAAGGTTGGAGTTTTTCTTCCAGAGAATTCATTTTGGTGAAATTAATTGAAACAGCAGTAGGAAATGAATGTACCAGAAAACTTCCATTTTTTGTGAGGGCAGAGAGAATGAGCAGGAGATGATCCCAGAGGTTCTTGCATACATTTCTCTTCCCCTGTGTTAAACATGTTTCCTGAGCTGACTCTGCCTTATGCAAGCAATCTTTCAAGTACTGAATGTAAAAAAAACCCAACCCAACTCTGCCTAACTTCACCTGATAAATAGAAATGCTGTCCTTCTGCACATGACATATTTTTTCATCTGGAGCATTCCTCTAAATGTTTTGTTGTGTTTTTCAGCCTCTTTAATAATTGGGAATATTTTATTTATTTTCTCTTGAAGATTTTCCCCCCTTACTTTCTAATTATTTATTAATAAATAAAACCTGGACTTAGAACATATTAGAGGATAGACATTCTGGAATAACCTCAGACTGTTTTTTTTTTCCCCTTCCAGTCTTCCTAACTAGTTTGAAGACAGAACTGATAATTTTATGAGCAAGGTCACAGAATCACACCCACACTCATGGACTGCAGAGCCTGTCTGAGCAGCCTGTTCCAGTGTCTGACCACCCTCACAGTAAGAAAGGTTTATACCGTGTCCAGATGAAATTTCCCATATTTTGATTCGTGTCCATTGCCTCTCGTTCCGTCACTGGGCGCCTCTGAGAAGAGCCTGGATCCGGCTTCTCTTCTCTGTGCTCCCATCAAGAATTTATGGATAAGATCCTCCTGAGCATTCTTTTCTCTGGGTTCTCACCCAGCTTTCTCAGCTTCTCCTTGTATGACAAATATTTGTATCCATTAATCATCTTCACAACCCTGGGCTGGACTTGTCTTTATTTCAAAACACTGCTGTATTTACTTTGAAGAGGGAATACAAAACATTGAATATTTTTTGCCATGTAGTTTCCTTTTATTGGTGTCCTTAGCTTTATTTTCAAGAAAAACCAGTCAGTTGTTGATTTGGAACACCAGATCAAACCTCATTCCTTTTTTTTTTTTTTTTTTT
>VZRR01007624.1:330925-392483 GCA_013398015.1 Oreocharis arfaki
AATCCTGGAATGGTTTGGGTGGGAGGGAACCTTAAAGATCATCCATCTCTACCCCCAGCCATGGGCAGGGACACCTTCCACTATCCCGGGTTGGTCAAAGCCATGTCCAGCCTGGCCTTGGACACTTCCAGGGATCCAGGGGCAGCCTCAGCTTCTCTGGGCAACCTGTGCCAGGGCCTCACCACCCAGTTAAGAATTTCTTCCTAAACCTAATCTAAATCTCTCCTCTTTTAGTTTAAAACCATTTCAAAACTATTTTTTAAAGTTACCAATAGTTGAGCTAGAGTTTTTAATTTAGAAGAACATCTTGACTTGTGGAAGCACCAGCTAATTCTGTGTTTTCCCTAGAAGTAATTCTTCTGTAGTTGTGTCACACATTAAAACTTATCTATGGAATTCTGCAGCTTATGTTTTCTCCTCAGATACAGTGTTTGTTTTATTTTTTTTTCCTGTTCTGACTTCTTGTAGTGTTGCATTAACCTCATCTGATGTTTGACGAATCTTCTGCCAACGAAGAATGGAAATGGATATTTGACATCTTGTTGAAAATGTTGTTTTCTGAGTGTCAGTTAACAGTAAATCAATTCAGCTTTCCTGTTCTTGTTCCCAATTAGACAACTATTCTGTAGAGCAGAACCATTTATTTCCATTGCATCAAGAAAAATACTTATTTGAAATTAAACTTGCTCTTTTCAATGTTTCATTAAGATCTCCACCTACATAAATATATGATATTTTTAATACATGGTCAGCTATTTTACTTAATATCATATTCAGTTAAAAAAAACAAAACAAAACAAAGCAAACAAAAAACCACAGCTTTTGATCAGGCATTATTGATCAGGTGCTGCAAACACTTTCTATCCTGGTATGTACCAGAAGAATTTTGTTAACACACGGTGAAAAAACTTCATTCATTCATAGAATTACAGAATCATTAAGGTTGGAAGAGACCTCTAAGATCAGTGAGTCCAAATGTTAATCCACCATTGCCAGATCCACCCCTGAACCTTGTCCTTGAGCACCACATCTGCCTGCCTTTTGAACACTTCAGAGATGGTGACTGCACCACTTCCCTGGCCATGCCTGTTCCAGTCCCTGACCTACTCTTTCTACTTTGTTTCTTCACCTTTTAACTAATTTATTTTGACATTATATCCATAGTTGACTGTATTGCTCTTCTTCAAGGATGTAACAGCCAAATTTACCTCATTTATTTCAATACCTAATTTTTAAGGCATTTTGTCATTTCTCCAAAGAAGTTATTAATTCATCTCGTTGAAGGGAGATTCTTGAAACTGAGTTAAAAAGCTGTTTTAATGTTCATGACTTGTTTCAGGTTGTATTACCCAAACTTAACAAATCTTATCATTAACACCGAAACTGAAAATCAAATCTAATTAGTGAGGAAAGTGATATTTTTGTACATAGCTTTAGCTAAAAATATGAAAGACCCTCAGGATATGATGGTAAATCTATTTTTAAAAGAGAGCTTTGCTATTTAATGAAATGCTGAGCCCAGGGAATGCAGTCAAGGATAATCAGAGGCACTTATCACCTTTGACAGGCTGCAGTATTTCTTACAGCTTTGTTTCAGCCTCTGACTTCTTACTTCAGTAATTGAATACCTTCTGTGCCCATTCTTAAGGAAAACATTAAAGCTTTAAAAAAGCATAATAATTTTAAAAACGTGTAGCTGCAGGAGATGAGAGCATGCTTGAAACATCAAATTGGAAATACTTAGATTCCTTAAATCAGACTCTTGAATTCTGATTCTGAATCTACTGGATTCAGGGTAAAAAAAAAAAAAAAAAATCCTCTTCGATTACTTTCTCAGATTTCTGATTATCTTGCAACAGATTAATTAACAGTGCTTACACGGTTCCCTGACCATGGCAGGGGGATTGGAATGGATGATCTTTGAGGTCCCTTCCAACTCAAACCATTCTGTGATTCTCTGACTTTATATAACAGTTATATTAACTCATAATTGTATGTTCAGTATGTGGCATCCACTCACTCTTCATGAGCAGACAGCTCTCCTCCACCAGAACTATAAACCTTCCAATTCTCATGTTCTCTTTCTAGCACACACCTCACTCCATTACCACAAAAATACTGACAAGAGCCAATTCAGTAACACAGAAACAGCAGTAACATTACCAAAACAGAAGTAACAGAAACAGTAAACAGAAAATTACCAAAACAAGTAAAACAGTGATCCAACTTTATGCCAGTATGTTCAAAACAAGTTATTTTAAATTAATTACTACTGGTGAGAACAAGCAGAAAAGAGAACTAATGGCAGGCCTTGTACCCCACCATGAAATCACACCTAATCAGCTAATTTGGGCATTTTTTAAAATTTATTTACTCTAACTTTTACTTCTCGTACTTGCACTTTCATTCCACTAGCTAGCAAAAAAAAAAAAAAAAAAAAAGAAAAAGATAGAAAATTGTAATACAACTCTCCATCATTATCAGGCCTTATCTGATTCCTGACTGTTTAATTCCTTATTGATTCTTTCTTTTTTTAATCATATCCAAAATGAAACTGATTCTTTGCTTGCTGAGGATAAAGCTGGAAAGAAATACATGAATTTGCTGAGCAGCATAAGACTATCCTGTCTCTCAGACAATGCTCTCTGTAGGAGCAAACCTTTCCTTTACCTTGACAGATGCAATTCAAAATGGGGCTCAGTGTGAAATCAAAATATTGAAACTGTCAAATAGAATCACTCTTCTGGCACATCACGCAAAATTGAACCTTTATTTTATAGACAAGAAAGGTCTTTTATTGCTTTAGCAGACCGAGGTCTCACAGATGACTCAGACTTGCACTGAGGAACACAGACCCTAAGGTGGAAGATGAGCACAAACCACAGAGACCAAGCCCAGGGTCCCAGTGTCAGAGGGGAGGAGCTGGCACCTCAGAGAGGACAATTGTCCTGCTGAGCACTGGAGAGGTCACAGGAAGAATCCTCCTGTTGGTTCTCTTGTAACAAGCCCTGTAAAAGGAGGATGTTGTGCTTTTTAAGCTCTCAGTAAGATCAACCTTCCTGTCCTGAACTGATGTTTTCTGCTATTTCACTGATCTTCCTGTGGCACAGGAACCCAGGTTCCTGTATTCTCATTTCTTTCACTCATTTTTTTCTTTCTACATTTCCACTTTATTAGACTGTGACCCTAAAATGCAAGTTTCTTTCCAGTCTAAGAACTGGCAGCTCTTTGTCTTCTCCATCCCTGGACACAATCGCTATTGTAAAGCTGAAATGATTGTTGCATGAACTTTGGAATTCATTTTCTTGGATTAGTTTTTCATGTTCTCCAATCTAATTCTTGCTTCTCGCATTTCACAGTCTTAACACACCTCATCAACACCAACTACGACCATCTGCATCATTAATTCCAGAAATATTTAATCTTTATTTCCAGATCACAGATATTCTGAGTTGGAAGGGCATATTACTGCTTCATTATCTTGTGCATGTTATTAATGTTTTCTAAAACTCCTTCTGGAAAATCAAGGCTTTTTTTCCCTCAGGTGATATAATTTATTTCTTTATCATGTTCTGTACATTATTCAAGACCTTTGAAAATAATTAGTTTTGCTTTAAACACTAAGAGAATAACACTGGGTTTGGAAACTTGACAGATTTATTTCTGAACTGAAGCAAGGAAAAACACTTAAAAAGCAATGAAATACATGTGTAACAGTGAAGGATGATTATTTAAAAAAATAATCCCAGCTAAGCAAAAGAATATTGCCATAATATGTGTTGCTTACATTAAACTATTTTAAACCCCTATAGATTCTTATTTCTGTGCGAGATTGTAACTTCTGTGTAAACATATTAGACACCACACTAGGCAGAGTAAGTTTAATTTGAATTATCTGAACCAGACTAGAAAAATGATGAATTTCCAAGTGATCAGCTCTCAGCATGTTTGTTTTTCAGTGGATTCAGAAAAGCATATTCGATTCATTGTCACTTTTTAATGCAATGTATTTGCAACCACGGAATTGTAATTACGTACTTCTCATGGAATCAGTAGTGTTGACAGTCAATGTGGAGCTAAAATACAACATCCAACACACCCACAGGTAGCCTAAAAGTCATCACTGATAGCTGGTGGGCTTGCCAGAACTTTTGGGAGCCTAAATCAAAACTAGACTTGTTTCAGTCTAACTGCTCAAGGAGCTTATCAGAGTAAAAGGTGTTACTAGAAAATTACAACTTGTTCCTCGGATTTGGTGTCTGTTCCTCAGGCACCAAATTCTACTGAAATAATTTCCTACTGGCTTGCTGCATGCAGGATTGTGGCTAAATCAGTATTTAACTGGACCTGACATGCAGTGAAAGTACCAAAGCTCAAACCTTCACCAAATTCCAGTGTGGAAATCAGAAATGCAGGACCTATTTCTCTTCCAAGCAAGAACGGAGACCCCAGCACACACTAAATTCCTAAAGGTGCCCACTGGCACTGGGGGATCTTCCACACCTAAGAGATGGCAAAAAATTATATTCTCTCATCCTCAGTTTTACTTTTCATTCTATCTGCAATCATTTGAACTGAAGTACAGCACAGAATCCTCTGTTGGCTCAAACCTTCTACTGTGAGGAATAGAATCTCAAGTCCATGGAGTAATTCCTACAATTTCTACCATTTCAATTTAAACAATTCCTCAGTGCTCCACACCTATGTATGCAGAAAATATTTTTTTAAAAAATAAAATTCTACTTTAATGTTTTATTTCTGTAATTCCTTTCTATGTTTCTTTGTCATGCAGTTGCTACTTCCCCATCTGAATCATCTTAAAATAATCAAAATGTTCCAAATAATGCAAAGCAAATAATCACTCAGGTACTCTGTAACACAACACTGTGAGGTATTATCTCACCTTCACTAAAGAAAAAGATGCCTTTACTGCTTTTGTTTCCTCAAGCATCCTGCCTGTGAAGCTTAGCTGTAATGTGGATGCCACACAAATATATTCTTGTATATAAAGTGATTTTGAAAACCTCTTAACTTCTTCTAGATCCACATATTTCATCTTTGATGAGCATCTATTCAGTCTTCATGCACAGATGGACACAAGCTCTTTTTTTCTTCAATGAAACAAAGTAAAAATGCCAGAAAAGAGGGTACAAAAAACCTTAAACCAAACCCAGATTTTCTTTTAACAGTACTGAGATACTGAGAAATCTCTTGAAATTAAAAAAAGTTAAAACCCTAATAATTTTTGATCTAAGAGATCAGACATTCACCACAAGCACTGCCATCATTTTAAAATGACAAATTTACTTACACACCATAAATTAACTTTCAAGTTATGGAACTCTAATTAGGTTTTAATTACTATATACCACTAAAAGAAAACTTTGACCTGGAAAAGCAACTTCTGGTTTTCTAATATACTTCCAACATTCCTCAAATAAAGGCTAGGAAAGCTAAGGGATACACAAGACGAAAAAACTCAAAAGCCTCCAGTGTGAAAACATAACTGTGAACATATATGCATACATCTCTCTTTCTCTGTGTGTATATATATATAAAAATATATATCTATAACAGTCTGCAAAAGAGTGAGGCTCCAAACTCTGACATGGGTCAAACCAGGATTAAAGGGAATTGAAGAAAGCTCACCAATAAATGGAGATACAACTTTGATTTTAAGATCTGATCATGATGAAAATTCCCCCTTAAGATACTTAAAACCAGTGAGGTGTCTTTGCTAGGGAAGAGAAAGCCCATGAAAGAGACAGGGAGAATGATACAAGAGAAAGAATCACCAGATTTTCTGGATCTAGGCAAAAGGCAAGGTAGATTTCATATCCAATCAACAGTGTCAACAAAACCACCTGTAAAAGGGATAAGGAAGAGCTCAAAGAAACTGAATATAATATTGGAACTGTTTTTCAAGTTCGAAAGACCAAAAAAAAAAAAACCAAAAAAACCAAAACACCATCAAACAAAACAAATTCTTTTTAGAAGCAAAAGATCTGAAAAGGGGTCAGAAGTCATCAGGCCAGACCCCAGAAGGGCCAGTTTTTCTTGGACACCACATTTCCTTGATCACTGTCATTTCAGGGAGGACTTCCAGCATCTACACAAGTCACTCATCAGCTGCTCTGTGGAGACCACTCCTACCCCTTTTATCATCCAGGACTGAGTCCCATCAGAGGCAGAGATAAATGCTTGGACTTCTAAAAGTGTTCTTCAAAGACGTGGGAGCAGAGAGAAACAGCAGCTTAAAAGGAATCGTGTCTTAGGAAACTCAGTCCTTCACAGAAACAGTACTCTTAATACTGGGATTCTGTTCTTTGTGAAGTTACTGTATTCCTTACAGTCAATATAACAACTTGTCTCAGGTGCAGACAAAACCTTAGAATCTTTTATACTAAAAAAAAAAAAGAAAAATTAAGAAAAGCACAGGAAGTATTTGGTCAAAATCCTTCCCTCAGAAATTTTAGCAACCACTACGTTCTGGTACAGCACTGCAGCGGGACACACCTGTGCTAGGGAACCCGGCTTGAGTAGGGGCATGGGACTACCTGACCTCAAAAGGTCCATTCCAACCTAAATGACTCTGAATGATGCTGTGACAACACATTCCATTGATATTTTTGATGGAGCATTCACATCCAAACCAGAATGGTCTTAAACTTCCTGAGTATTTAAACTACATCTACTGTCACTAACGATATACAAAGAAAAAGCTTCGAATGGCTCAAGCTGTCAGGGGCATATGTTTCATACTTTAACACATGAAGATAACATTTAATGTCATCTAAAACACGTGGAATTTTGCTGCAGATTTTATTAGACCATTACCCTCCATGAGCTTTCAAGAATCTCTAACAGTGAGCCATTCATAAATTGGATTCACACTGCAAGAAAGCACAGAACTGTGTTAACAGCATGAGCACTTCATTCAGTTTCTAAGCCAGCTTAGTTCTCCTGAAATAACCAGATTTAGAATTCAACAGAAACTGCAAAGCAAAATCTGAAAAAAAACCACACTGAGCACTTTTGGTAGGTCAACTGAAATTCTTTCATAATCAGGTATATGACTAACTTCCACTGAAACTTTTTCTAGTTCCTCCAACAATAATAAAACCAGTAATTATTCCTTAATAAGTACATTCTGTACACTTAAGTGAAATACATGAGAAAACATTTACTGCTACAACATAAATTGTATTTTCCTCTTTTCCGTAATTTTGTATTATCCCTTAATCTTTTGTAATTCCTGCAGCAGCAAGTGTTCAAACCTAAGTACTGATCAGAATCACTTCGTGTCAGGGAGAAAACACACACAGGAAAAAGGCACCCACTGCCAGTGGATCTATGATCAAAATGAAGACATAAAGCTGCTGAGAAGAACAAAAGCCATAGTCAAAAAGTCATGCTCAACACAATACAAAAGTCAACAGAACCAAAAAAATCTTCAGTAGGTGTTCAGCCAGAAATTCTATGCAGCAAACGAGTATAATTTGCCACATAAAGTTAAAGTTTAAATGCCTCAAAAGCTTGAAAAATTATCAGAGCACGTGAATGCTGTTTTATTTAACCCACACTTAATTTCAGATTTCCAACAGGGCTCAGGCATTTCCAGGGCTGACCACTGGAAGAAATTATTTGTCTCAAACAATATTGCAATTTTCTACATGACTGTAAGTCATAATTTACATTTCAGATCACTGTTGCTGATATATTTAAAATAAAACACCCTGGAAACCTTGAAGCTGCTCTATCCAATACCCAGCTCTGGTCTCACTGCATTTCCATCTCCACTCAGGCAGACAGAGCAGGGTCAGCTGCTGCCAGGGCAGTGAATTCAGCACTCAGCTGCAACAGCCACAGCAGACCCAGAGAGGCAGATTGTGCTCCTGCTCTTGGCACCCTCCTGCCCACAGCCAGAATATCACTCCCCATTTGGTCTCTCAGGCTCCAAATGACACCTTACACCTCTTTAATAACATACTCACAGCATATGGGTGAAAAAACACGTGAAAGGGACTTTGTTATCCCAGGTCACCCTGTTACATTAAATGACTGAAGTTTCCAAAAAATGAGCAAAATGCCAGTTCTGAATTCTGTTCCTGTTCAGACATTCCAAGTGAAGAATACAGGAAAATCTAGAAAGGTCAACAGTGTGTCAGGAATTGTAGCATCAAATACCTCAGGGAAGAGAATGAGGGCTCTACAAAGCCCATTGAACTGGCTCCACAGTGACAAAACACCAATTTTGGATCCCACAAAGCTCCACTAACTTAATTTTACATTATATGAAAGGCAGACTTACTGTCAACAAGATATAAATCCTGTCCATCCACTTAGCACAGAATAATCCTTCATCTTATCCTTCATGCTAAAGAAGAATTAAAATTGCTGAAAGCCAATGACAGTCTTCCAGATCTTTTTTCAGTTTCATATCGAAAAAGAGGCTTCTGCTCAAAGTTATACACAGGGAAAAAAAATGGCAAATGAAACATACCCCTGCACAGGCCTCAAGGATGTATGTAATTCCCAGGCCTCCATAATTAATTTATTTTTAAAATTCCTAGCTTTGTAGCAAATTTCCATTCCCAGGCATGAAATTACAGTCCCTGTAAATTTCTGCTGAGGAAGTACAGGAAGAAAATGAAATTGTTCTAACCAGTTCTAGTGCATTATTCTTGCCTTCAAAGCGATTGAATGCATCATCCTTAGTGCTTCACAGTCACCAGTGAATAAACATCTCTTGCATTTTAAGCCTGCCTTGTGCTAAATTCAAGTGCTGATCTACATCAGGACTGAACTGATATTAAAATGAGAAAGCTCAATGTTTAAAGGTTGTGAGGTTTTAAGAGTTTTTCTCTCACATCTCAAAGAGAAGAAAAAAGGTCAAATGACTGCTGGCTGCACCTTTGGGTGAACTCTGCCACACAGAAATGGGCTGAGTGTAGAACAGTGCTTGAATGTGCATCTGTGTCCTGCACTTCACTGAAAAGCTGAGAACCCTTCCCTTCCCTTCCCTTCCCTTCCCTTCCCTGGTCAGGTTTCTTCCCAATTTGTTGCCTCTTTATGGCCACATTTTGTACCTTGTCATAACTGCAACCACATTTCTCCTTGTTCAGCAGAACTGAACTGTTCCTTCCCCACTATCAGAAGTCACAGTGCTTGAGAGCCCCCTTTCCACCTCTCACTTTTCCTCTCTCCTGCCCTTTACCCATGGAATGAGTACCCTGGCAGTGCTCATCAAATCACTGCTCTGCCATCTCAGTCCTGGGCCTGGAAAATGGAACTGGAGTCAATCAAGCAATTAAATTTGAGACTTCTTAGCTACTGGAAACGTAGCAGTCATCCTCTAATACACCTACAGGAAATTAAACAAAGATATCATCAGCCCATGAATAACTTTTTAATTCAACCAGCTGCACCAGGAGATGCCAGGTAGCTGCATCCGTACCAATACCTGTCCCAGGTACGAATATAGCACAGCACAAGGCTAACCCTTCTTATTGTGCACCCTTCTGTTTATTAGAGGCTTACTTTAAATCAGCTTTTCAGCTCTTCAAGATATGGCTTGTTTCCCTCTATCTCTGCTGGTAGTAATATCTGCTAATAAACAACATGACTAATATTTGATAATAAACAACAGTAGAAGCCTGCATGAACCAAAACTGTGTTTCAAGAGCACTGATATGATTTCGTATCAAAACATTTGGAGGACAAATCTGATAACCTTTTAGTTACCACTGAAAGTTATGATTTTTTTCACACTGAGGAACAAAACACAGAGTTTAGCTGCCAATTAGTCCTACCCTGTAAAGCATTTTCTCACTAATTCTGCCAATTCATTCCACTTAGGATCTGGAACTTCAATGGAGGAGGGGATGAGTTTAAAAATAGCAACAGCAGGAAAAAAAAAAAAAAAAAGGAAAAAAAAGGCAATTAGTAGGAATTGCCACAATAACCTTTGTCAGGATAAATTTAAGGTGCAAGGCTCCAAGATAGTTACTATGGCGACCACAGGCCCTTGCAAGGTACCTTTAATGAGAAATGCAGTATCTGTCACACAAGCAAGTAGATGCAGCAGCAGCAGCCCAACAGGCTATTTAAAGACACTTTTCTCCCCTGTCTGCTTTTTTCAGAGAGCAGCAGGAAAATAAACTGCTACTCAAGTAGCTTTAATATGTGTATTTTTTCCATTTTTTATTCTTTCCCCACTTCTTCAGTCACTGAACTGTTAAGATCTCAGTGTAAGATTTATCCAGATTGAACAGGTTCGATTTACAAACATTACCCACGCTTTGCCTACTCTTTGCAAAATAATTTTAGCTCACAAGTCATCCAAAACTCCAAGGAGTGAAAGGTTTTTACCCAGAAAAATGATATAGACACAGGTTTAAAGTAAGAAAACAAGACAAATGTTTGTGAAAAATCTTGCATCAATTCTCTTATTTGCCAATACCATGTGCAGCTGTTACCATTAAAAATATATCTATATTTTACTAGATGGAAACTATCTCAGATGTATGTTTGGTACTTTCTCCAAATACACACAGGCAAGTACCCAAGAGTGAACAGCTTTAAAAAACTAAGGTTTCTCCTTTTTCTACACAAAGCCCACTTCATTTCTAGAGTTTACAAACAAAGTGTATTTCAAATCTGGGTTGTCACTGCCACCACAAACACCCTCATTAAGGACAAGGTTGGATTGACTTGTTACAGCACATACAAAATGACACAGCTCCCATCAGGATCCCAAATAACCTATTTCAAGACTGTGAAAAAGTAATGAAATGTGTGCTGCTGCAACTCCTTGGTACCTCTCAGAGTGCTGCATCCAACCCTGGGCTCCCCAGCACATGAAAGATCTGTCGAGCTGTTCAAGAGGCTCCAAACAAGGGCCATGGAAATGCTCAGAGTGCCAGAGCCTCTCTGCTCTGGACCCAGGCTGGGAGAGCTGGAGGGGCTCAGCCTGGAGATGAGAAGGCTCCAGGGATACCTTAGAGCCCCTTCCAGTGCCTAAAAAGAAGCAAAGTGATGAAACCTGAGAGAGACTTTTTACCAAGGCCTGTAGTGACAGGACAGTGGTTTTAAATGGAAAGAGGGCAGATTTAAATGGGATGCAAGGAAGATGGTTTTTTTTATGAGGGTGGTGAGGCCCTGGCACAGGTTGCCCAGAGAAGCAGTGGATGCCCCATCTCTGAAAGTGTTAAAGGTTGGACGGGGCTTGGAGGAACCTGGGACAGTGGAAGGTTCCCTGCCCACGGCAGGGGTTGGAAGTGGATGATCCTGAAGGCCCCTTCCAACCCAAACCATTCTGGTTCTAGGATTTCAAACTACACATTGAATGGAAAGGTTTGTTCAACACCATCCCCATTCTCAAAATCTGGGCACCATCATCCTTCTCAAAGCCTAGGCCAGCTGGCAGTGGTAACTCAGCTGTGCTGGGACCACAGGAATGCCCCTGGTTCACACAGTGTCAGTCACTGCTCCTACCCTCACTGTTAATGTAGATACAGGTCACCACAGCTTTTCACTTGGAGTTTTTTCAGGATCAAATCTGGTTTTGTTCATGCCAAAACGAATCTTCATGTAGTAGAAGAATCCTATTGCATGCCTCTTAATTATCAATAAATTACTAAACTGCATTTTTTTACCCTTCTCAATCCCAAAGAGGCAGCTTCTCTCCTTTTAAACACTGCCAATTAAATACTAAAACCTTTCTTTAAGTAACACATCTAAACCCAAAGCACTCAGGAGAACACACAGTGAAAAGCAGATCAATGGTAGCTTGTGATTTAAATAGGTTAAATGTGGGTTTGGCAGCTTTGCAGCCAAGCTTTGGCATTGATGTTAGCAGGTGTTAGATCTCCTTGAAGCTGAAAAAGCTCTGCCAACTCATCAGGAGATGCACAACTCATTAACTCCATTTTGATATAAAAGATAGGGCTGAGAAGCTTCCCTGATGAAGTAACCCTGGAAGGAAACTTTGGTGGTGAGGATAATTTACATGTTAGGCCTTCATTTGTCAAAGGAAAAGGTTTAAGCTGAGATAATCCCATGGCTGGGATTTTACCACACATTTCACAGCAACTGTTAACAGAATTAATATTCTGCCGTGTGTTCTGCAGAGTTAACATATATTTTAGTTTCAACATTTTTTAAAAAAAGACAATGAATAAACACTTCGGGAAAAATACGGCTGACCTACTAAACTGTTACAGCAGGAGTCATTCAGAGGGAAAAATTTCCTCATGCAAGCAATGACTCAGTAGATTCTTTCCAAAACAAGCTTTGTTTCTGGAGATTTATACAGCCAAGAAGAAAAAAATCATTTTAATTCTATGAAAGGCACACTAAACCACTGGCCCAACTCTATTCTGCTACACTGAGTTGATCTAGTTGAAACACATACCTGAATTTATCCAGATTTTAATTGTTCCGTTGTGTAGTTTATAACTCTTTCAGCTGACTAAAAATATTAAAGCAAAGGTTGCTCTCCTGCTTGTCCACTGCCTTCCTCTCTCAGTCAAAGCACAGACCTTAAACCAGCTGCTTGGCATCAGCACTTTTTATGGGAAAGAAGACTCTGAAGAGGAGAATAAGTAACTGGGGAGAGGAGAAATAGAATATTTGAAGCGCTTAGAAGAGCACCTGCCACTGGTGAGGAAGATTTCTTATTCTTAGTATAAACAGCCTCCAACCAGCTCCTCTCCTTACAGCTGCACCTCAGCAGTGCAAATCCTGCAACAACTGCACATGTGGGAACACTCCAGAAACCTTCAGCTTAGGAATCAGGAAAAGATCTGTGGACAATAGCAAAACTTTCACCAAGTAAATAATGCAGTTTGTGAAGACAAGAATCAATAAACCCATTCCCATTTAAACACCTTAACAAATAGTTACACCAAACAGCAAAGCTTTATCCTGTAATTGGGTAGGGGGAAAAATAATATACTACCAATCATCTCGGACTATTAAACCTGAAATAGTTTTAATATTCATTCTTCTGTTTACAGGGTTTGCTTGCTTCTACTTTCTTTTTTCTCTTCAAGTCCTCTCTCATATTAAGTTTCCTTTCACAAATATTTTTTTCCTAGCCCTTCCTTTCAACTTAAATAGTTTCCAAGTATCATCTCATTCGGTGAGATCATTCCAAAGAAGTGAAAACATCCTGTCCTGTGCTGATACAAAATATTCTGCTCAAAAAGGTGCTTGTTTAGTATTCAACCAGTGCTGAACCATAGGCAGGATTTTCACAGATATATTAAAACCTGGATCCAATTCCTAAGAGGTAAAAGGCAGCTCTGAGCTCACCATTCACTATTTAAAGCTCAGATTCTTACTTCACCCTGTTCATCACTTATTGGGACTGAAGTTCACCTGACAATTCATCACCTTGTCCTCTGTAACTACTCACATCAGCTCCCTCCTTCACAGCCCAGTACCAGGGACCTTCCCAGCCCTCTGCTCATGCCTTTTCCAACAGGGTTCCAAACAAAGCCGAGCAGTTCAGGGCCCAGCTCAGATTCCAGAGGGGCTCCAATGAGGACCTGAGCTCTAAAAGTTATTGCTCTCTTTCTTAACTAATTAGTAATTTCCCCTTCTTATCCCAGAGCAGCTGGGATTCTCTATTACATTAATTACATTAATTAGACCCTCCTTACCCAGAATCTTGCTTATTCCTGAGCAGAACTTTAATGGATTTATGAGCTACATCCTCCCTGCATAAAGCTCTGTTTACTCTTTCCTAGTGCAGCACACTTATTCGATGCAGATGTACACATAAAACTGAAATAAACCTGTAATTAACCTTCTTTAGCACAAGTCACCCTCTCTCCTAAGGGTACTTATTTATGATTCATCATATCAAATCTGGAATGTTTCCATAATGTCGGGATCTTTCATGGTCTGAAAGCACTATGTAAGATAAGGAGTAATTTGATAAGTGATATGTGGAGGTTTTAAACACACCTCCTGCACTAGGCAGAAATTGAAGTACTACACAATAGAGATTTAGAGTTCCTCTCCCTCAGGTAACAGTCCCACTGAGGGCCAGGAAATCAAACAAATCCCAGTGATCTTGTTTCAGAGCTGTCCATTATTCTTTAACAATCCAAAGTTAGAGCAGAATTCTTCATTGTTATGAAAACACATTAGAAAGAGTGTGCATTTTTGAAAACTTCAAACATGGCAAAGCCCTCCCTCGGGAGAATTCAGCTACTGGAAGAGTGGGCTGGAGTGGACAGAAAAAGAGGTTGAAGAAGAAAGATTACAGACTTAACATCCCCCTGTTCCCTGCCAAGATTAGACACATTTTTGGGCAAATCACAAATTTTATGCAAACTCAGCAGAATACTGGTTTGGCTTTTTAATTCAGGACCTATAAATCCTTGCATTGTTCCAAAGAAGGCTTCAACTTTTTGCCTGTGATCCCAGTCATTATGTTGGGACTCTAGGGGGGCAGGGAACAAAACCAAGACTTCACTCCAAATCAACTTCTGGAGCCACCTTTGCAACGGCAAAATGAAAATGTCATTAAAGGTTGGCTTTATATACTACAGCACTTACTTAACATGTTTCAGTGATATTTTCAAATCACTGTTGTTTTAGCTTTTGTTTCCAGATAATGAAGGCAGAATTGAATGGATGTCAAGAGTAAGGAATAAATTCAAGCTGATGAAGCACTAATTTTAAATGAGTGTTCTCTTCGAAGGAAAGACTCACAAACCAGCTATTTTAATTATGCTCTTGATCATCTAAAATAAATTAATAGAAATTGGATATTTTAATTTCTAACTTCAGGAAATACATGCTGTACCATCGTGATCTTTTACAGAGCATCAGAGAGCAGGCAGAAAGCCAAATCTGGGCAACATCAGAGTGCAACTTTCATAAATCCTTTGGCCATTAAGGCAGACGTAACTGGCAGCTACTCAAGACAATCTTCTTTCATCCCATTAACGCAGCCACCGTGTCACCACAGCCACAAAACACAGCCAAGTGCTCCTAAATACAGAGAGTGCTATGGTCTAAATTAATCTCTTTATCTACAGATATCGATCAAACCAGGTGTGACCCGGAGCTGCACCTACACCCAAATGCTCAGTCTCTTACTGGCAGCATAAACAAAAATGACCTGTAACGTGTTAGGGAGCTTTGCCACAAAAAATAAAGATGGTTAATTGGGAAGTGGACTAAAACTATTCAGTCACCTTCACCACTATGTCCTACAACCTCTAAAGGGTCTAAGTAGCATCCAGATACCCTTCACTCCTCATTTCCAAGTCTCCACATATAATAACTGAGCAATTCATCAGGAAAACGAATCCCACAGTTTTTTCATCTGTTAGATGAACATACAAGGCATCAGGTTTAGGTGACAGCGAGCAGAAAAAGTTTTGCACCTAACTGAACCTATGGGGGAGGACTGGCAAATTCACATTGCTCACAACAACACTGCTTAAAGTAATACATGAGTCTGGAGGGCAAGAGCGTTACCAAAAAGTGGCACTATGCCATGTGTAACAACAGAAAAATCAAGGAAAAAATGCTAAGGAGAGGAATTTGTCCTCTGGAAAAAGCTGAAAACCCCCCCCCCCCACGACAGATTAGGACAAATTTTGGAAAGACAGAAAGTCTTAGAGGACAAAAGAAAGCAACAGAGAAGCCAGTTCATATGGACACATGCCCATAACAGTGCTGGCTTTGGGAAGAAGGAGCAGGTTTACCAATGAGTAAGTAGATTTTCAAATCAAAGAGCACTGTAGGTTGGAAGGTCCCTCTGGAGGTATCCACTCAAACTTGGAAGTTGGCCACAAAGCCCCACATTTACAGCACAGCACCAGACAAGTAAATTATTCTTTGCATTTCTGCTCCCATCCAGGCACAGAGCTCAGGGCAGCTCCCTCTGCCTGCCCTGCCTGGGGCACTGCTGCATCCCACTGGGTAGGAAAGAACTCTGAAACAACCTCTGCAACAACAATCTCGGCAGCCTGCCTTGAACTGACACTGCAAGGCAAGTCTGACAGAAATTTGGGCTGTGCCAGCTGTGCTGGAGCTGTGCAAATGCACTCCCCTACTTGTCTGAGCTCCTGTGGATGGCACCTCTTTCTACCTCGTGGCTGTCTGCAACCATTTCACTCAGTACTCCCAGGTTTCTAACGTGGATTTTGCTAAGACAGACAGACAACAGAATATCTCAGGTGTGCCGACCACAGAGCAGGTTTGAGACAAAACAGAAATTTTGATTAACTATCTGTCTCAGAGAAATACAGACGAACGTGGGGAGAAAAAAGAATGTCGATTAATACGACTTTCCTTTCTCCTTCAGTGTTCAGAAAATCTACTAGAAAAAGGACAGACTCCGAAGTTCCATGGAATATTTTCTTCCTGGGAATATTGGTATTTTTGTATTTCATTCTAGCAGGGAGATTAATACATGGTGAAAGGTTGATAATGCTCGCCTTCTTTTCATCCCCCACTTTTTTCCATTACCCATCAGTGTTGAAACGTGATTTTTTAAAACCACGGTCTGAATTTATTGGTTTGAATATGTGTGAATTAAGGGCAAACACAAGCTATTTTAACTCTGACTTCCTTCAGGAACAGGTTTTTTTCCTGTTTATCTTGTTGCTCCACTGTTGTCTAACAAAAGAAACAATTACGATTTTGCTTACATTCTTACTTTTTCTTTCACATACCTTGCACAAAAATGAAAACTCAATTAAAAAGTATTAGCACTTCAGTCAACTTTTTAACAAGCCTGCAGTTTGTCAAATGCTTCCACAGCTGTGCCTAGCACCCAAAAATTTCAATAAAGAAATTATTTTTTCCAAATATTGACGAAATTAAGGAAGGAAAAAGTCTGGTTTCTTCTATAAGAAAAAAAGTTCTTTTTTAAAAAAAAAAAAAATTCTAAATCTGAATCCTGAAACCAATTACTCTGACTTTTTTCAAGAGACAGCCTTTGAACCCTGCAAGTCCTACAACCTGCAATCTACTTAGGATTTAAGGGGAAAATGAAGATGACTGGTTTGAATTTTGAGTGATTTATAGCTCATTTAAAACTGAGACAGCAAACTCGTGCTACATCTGTGTGATATTTTGTATGAGGGCCAAACTATCCAGCCACGTTTATGCTGTACCCTATTAAACTTAATAAATCCTGTCAGAGACAAACTTGGCCTGCACTCACAAAGCTCCCATTTCCCCAGCTGCATACACAAAATATTATAAATAGTGCAAATTGGGTCTTCTGAGGCCAAGGCAATGTTCAGAGAGGTCAGAAAAATTGCCATGCAGGCTAGATGCAGTGAGTTAGTCACCCCTGATTTAGGAAAAGGCAACTGAAGAAGTAGGAAAAGAAAAAGAATCTTATGAAAAGTCATGTAATACCAAAAGAGTTGCCTACCCAGTGCAGTATCCCAGGACTGAGATAATCAATACACTGAGTTTTGGAGAAGGCAGGGAAGGGGAGAGAAGAAACAAACCCCCTTTCCTGAGACAAGTCTGAGAAAGCCAGCCCAAAGGGAAGGTCTCCACACCAGCAGCTGCAGAAGGAAAATTCACCTGCGCTCAAATACACATTTCTTGACAGAAACAGAAACGCTAAATTCAAATACAAATCATAGGAAACAGACAAAGTGCATGCTCCCTATGGAAATACATCCTAACTAATCAGCAGAAAGGGATATTGCATTGGGGACGGGACAGAGAGAGGAACAGGAACATATTGCTGTGAAACCTACAAGGGAATTTGTTTTCATCATCAATTACAGGGACAGAACACTGGAAAAGGTCTTCCTGTTGGGAAGTGTGGCAACTGCAGGCAGATCTTTGGCAATTCCACTGAGGACACCTCAGTCCCAGCTTTGTGAAGGCCTTTGCCTCCACTTCTCCGTGAGGGAGACGGTCTGACAATGCCTGAGGCCTGAAATCTCTTCATTCCCAGCTGCGTTCATAGACAGCTCAAAGTTCATTTTTTATTCATATTTTCACTTCCTTTAACCCTTACAGGAGAGCCCTTCTCTGTCCCCACCTCATCCAGTTCATTAATAATGCCTTTGAATTTTACTGCGCTTATCAAACCAAAGTCTTTTCTTTTCACTGGTCACCTGCATCTTCCACCATTTGATTTCCTCTTTGTCCTGTGTGTGTGACCAGAACTGAGTATCATAATTCTCCCCTATTATTCCCTCTTTCTATTTGCCTCTCCTGTTCTCAGATCACATTTGGGTTTTGCAGCGCAGGCACACTGAGGACTCCCAACCCCCGTGATCACCCACTGGGCCTTTGCACCTTAGAAAAGAACCAGGACCACAGAAGAGAGAAGCTTGTAAGGGACCTCAAAAGAGCATCTGCTTTTCATGGGAAGCAAATGAATTCCATGAGTACTTTAACCACAAAGCAGTCCAAAACTGAAATTTCTCTTTATTACTTCCTCTATTGCTCTTCCTCTTTTTTTATTATTTTTTGTTATTTTGCCATTCTATAGTTTTTGCAGAATCCTCCTGTAACATCTCCAATTTTTGCAAAGTGCTTTGAAATAAATACGAACATCACAACTGATTCATACTATGGATACAGTGCTAGATATATCACCCTTTCCTACCCAAACTAACAATTCCTTTACATTTTTTTTTTGTTGAAAATAACTAATTGTTCACTCAAAATTATGTTCTATGTTTAAAGATTGATTTGGCTATTAGGAGAAAAAAAGCAAGCCTTAAAAAAACTAATAGTGTATTTAAAAACTGTTAAATAAGAGACAAAATAAAAACAATTGTCCTGACAACAAAGGGTGATTTTCATGTTTTAGTTAATACAATTTGACTTGAAAGTATCTCAGAATATCCAGCTGGCCATAGAGTTAACATGAAGACCAAGGGCAACTGCTGTGAAATTTTATTTTCTCTTGACAGCATGCAAAGCTTTAATCATAGCAGCTTTGTCTTTAAAACATAAACTGTAACAGCAATGTATGGAAAAAATCATTAATCTCCCATACAGACAACATGCCCTGTCATAAACAGACACACAAATTAAACACTGACTTGGCAGCTATGAGAAATAACAATCATCATTTACTTACACATGGACAATAAATTTACTGGGGGTACATTTGGTTCAAAATGCGACAGAATTTTTAATTCTCGTTCCCTTTGAAACAGGACCTACTCTAAAGTGTTTTCAAAATGTGCATTGTTAACTAATACTGCAGAAATTGCAGTGTACCACTGCACAGACTTCACAGCTCAATTAATCAACGCATTTACATCAAATAATTAAGCAGCAGAAATGGCCATCATAATTAGCATGCACACAAAGGACTTCCAAAAAATTCTTTTGTTTCCATGGATGAAAGAAACACCATACTACGGGATGAGAGGTATAAAAGTGAAAATAATAATTTGTTTCTGTAATAATTCTTGTCTCATTAGAATGTAATAGAACAAAAATCAAACCAGGTGAAGTCAATACACACAAAAGTTCACTTAGCAAAGCTGAGCAAAATACCTATAATTCTGCTGACTGTAAAAAAAAGCAACAAAACTTACAGTAGAGAATATGTGTAAGCAAACTTGCTCATTTAACCCTGTAACCCTGCTAAAAGGCAGGGTAAAACTGCTGACCCAGAAAGGAAGCCTGAACTTGAATGTTGACTTTGCTACTGCAGTATTTCTTCAGCGTATTTTTAATTAGGCAACTCCCAATTAAAGAAATGAAAAAGCCAAAATTCCACCAGGTTCTTCCACATCAGCACTTGTCAGAACCTGTAAATTTTAGACAAAAGTCTCTCCCATTTGAATTACCAACGAAACTATTTCCTCATTTACCATGTCGTGTTTGCTCTTCATCTCTTAACTTCTCACACCAGTCCTGTCCTGGGCAATCCAAGCTTTAATTGCCGTGGTCCTCAGGCCAGGGCCAGAACAGCCTGAAAAGTCCAATGTGTAAATGCAGAGACCCCAGCTGTGGAGTGTCACACACGTGGAAGGCTAAAACCAGCCCAGCCGTGCTGTCCCACAAGGAGAGACGAGAGCATTGATGGACTCAGACCATCCCAAGATCAATCTTCCCCCGTTCCCGAGTGCCAGACACACCGTGCACAGAATGGGAATGGAAAAGCAAGGCAGGGTGTGTTGTACAAAATGAGATATCCTGGGGCACATAATGAGATAACACCTATTACCATAAATTATGAAGTGATTTACGCATAAATGAGGGCTGTCATGAAATTTAATCTTAGTGGTTTGATAATCAAGTAAGAAACACAATAATTACCATACCTACAGTTTTCCAGTAAATTTAGATCGCTGCTAGTGGCAACACTTTTTGTTCACAGACATTAATACAATTCCCCTCCAAGAGCTGTTTGCGATATTTTTCCATGTCAGAACAACCTGTTGATTACCTCGTTGCTGGGATAAACAAGCTCAGATTTCCCACTGATTACATTCAAAGCACTTCCACTTTTCTCACTGCAAAACTCCTTTAACAGTGCTGCTGACTGCTTCAAGAAACTGGAGACTCAGCTAGTCCAGAAAAATCTCTGAAGGCTGAACTTTCCAACAGCAGACACGAGAGAATTTGCTTCCCTCATCATCATATGTCACATGTTCAACTGGACAGATGAACAAAACATGTCAATACCACAGTGTGATATTAACAACGTATTTTAAATTAACTGAAGACATTGCCAACACCCCAGCATCACTCAGTGCAGCCAGGACTTCTGTAGAGCAACTTGGCTGACATCTTTTCATGAGGACACCAGTACTCCAGTGCATTTCCCTGTGGATACTAAAGTCTAAAAAACTCTTGCAGATGTAAAGCAGCAAAAATTAATTTTATTTGGAATCTAGCTTTGCAATGAACCCTATAATTATTTTCAGGAGTTTGACAAACAACCCTACAAACCTCTTGCTCCTCTCTTTTCTTCAACCAATCTCATAGGAGAGAGAGAACAAATCTCCTGTCTTTTCTTTGTCTGCTCCAAAGGAGTCTTGATTCTCTTCCCTCCCCACCATAATCTCGTGGGAACAAAAGACCTCAAAGTAAAACATGTCACTAATTGTCCCACAATGGGATACAAATGAACATTTCAAGTCGTGTGGAAACCAGAGATGGGAATATGAAGTCTCTAATTAACATCCTGGGATATAGGGGGGAAAAAAAAGGCTGAGCCTTTCATTTGTTTGTCTGCAAAACAAGCAATGATGAAAGACAGAAAGATGAGTGAACAAAATAATCACTGAGCCCAAATTATCATTTCTGACTATAAAATGACAGGGAGCAAAATGTTTCTCTATCCTAAAATAGAGGGAGAAGAGTGTCACTTCTCAGAAACACTGCTTATATATATCTCCAAGAACAGTTACAATGCACACAGTAAATAATCCCAATTATTGGCTTAAAAACTACAGCAAATTGTAAGTTTAAGCTTTTCTGAAAGCTAAAACGATAATTTTCACTAGTCAGCAGAATAATCTTACTGTAGAAAAACGCATCTATTTTCCAGATAGTGTTTTAATGGCCTAAAGGATGTCAATTTTCCTAAGTAGTATAATACCAGTTTTTCCTGCCATATGCAGTGTTATTGTAGCAGCTTTTATTGCGCTATCTCTAAGTTAATTGAACCAAACTGCCTTTCAGACCTTCAGATAAAAATATTGTGTAGTACTCTACACATTTCATCCATTTTACACGAATATAAATAAGCCAGAGAACAGGACAGGGTCGGAATGCACCGAATACGGATACCACAGAATGGATCCCAGGGACTGCCCTGCACGGACTCTGAAAGATTTGGCAGTACCAGCACTGATCTTATCAATCCCAGACTTTTTTTGGTATTTCTGCTTCCGTCTCCTCCACCCTTCCCATTGCCAGCACCGTGGTGAATTTTATACCTTCGTTATAAATCAATTACAGAAAGTGTTCTAATAAGTGCAGCAGCCAGGAACTTCCATCACCATCCCTCATTTTCCATGGGAGCAATGCAAGAATCCCCTTGTCCTGGAGTGACTTTATAGTGTGTATCCCAAATCTCCCAGACATGACTCTTGTGCGTTTCTGTGCCTTTAAAACTGGGTGTGAGAGAGAAAAAGTCGGATGAACTTTTTCAAAGCAGTTCTGTGCTCCAAGGACGTTGCTATCTCACCCTGTGTGCTTCTGCAGGGAGTGGAGCAGGAGGAAGCACCCTTCTGGTTTTTCTTTGGCCAGCTTTCTTTTTTTTTTCATCTCTGTTTTCTTCAGAGAGAGACAGAGAGTTGAATTTTGGTTTGTTTGTTTGTTTGTTTGTTTGTTTTCCTGAGACTTGCTTTCTTTTTTTTTTTCTTCTCTTCTGGACTTGTTCAGAACATCAGAACATCAGAACCTGGCACCGTGAGACCTTACCCCTGTCCGGAGGGGTTGGCCCCCCACACCAACCCAACTCCGACAAGGAGGAGGGAGACCACACCCACAGAAAGACTCTAAAAATCTTCCAGGTTTTCTCTCCACAGTGAGAGACTTTGTTATATAGCATTATTTTCCTTTTCCTGCGTGTTTGTCAAATAAATAGTTTTTTTCCATCTCTTTCACTTTCCTCTGAGGAAGATTTCTTTCCCTAACCTGGTGGGGGAGGGGTGGCTGTAATTTGCCTTCTATCAGAGGATATTTTCCTCCAATTTCGCTTCAAACCTGCACACCCCTGAAAATTCCTTCTCAGGAACAGGAGGGAAAAACTTACATTCTACAGCAACCACTGTGTAATATAAAAAAGAGAAGCAACACATCAAAAATTCCAAGTTATTTTACTTTCTAAACATCCGAAGTGGGAAGCAACGAGGCCAGAGTAGGCAGGATGCAGCATTATCCTCTGTCGGTCTGGAGGCAGAGAATATGAAAACACTTACAGAAATAACAACAGGGACCAAGAAAACAATTTCCTGCTACCTCCTCTCTGTCAGGATGGGAGATTTCAAAGTGATGGTGATGAATGGAGAGAGAGTAAATTACAAAAGGAAGAGAAAGTGACCAAAGCTGGCAAACAGTCGTAATTTAAATGAAGGTAGAATGAGGCAAACATTAAGAATGAGGGCAGCATAAAAAAGGTGCAGGGAAGGGGAAAGGAATCCTGAACTTGCTTGAAAAGCCTCTCTTTAAATATAAATCAGATTTTAATAACAATCAATGTCCAAAGAAAAATAACTCATAAAAGGAGAAACCTGAAAGAGGGATGTGTTGAAAAGCTTTGTATATTTGGGTTGAAAACCTTGATTCAAAAGCAGATTCCAGGGAATACCTGCCCTGTGTTAAAAAGCAAAGATCTGGAACCATTGCTTTAAAAGGGAAAAGATTTCTCCTTCTTTTTTTCTTTCCCCCAAAGAACAACCAAAGCCCTTTTCTAGGAGTGGAAAGGTGATTTTAAAGCCCAGTGTACGTTTCACCTGTTTTTCTGTAGTAGATCCATCAGAATAAAAATTAAAACTCAGAGCAACATAGGAGCCACATACACAGTTTTACAATTAAAAGCTCTTACCATTCAAGAAATAGATAATAAATGAGTTGAGAACTGATAGAAAACTCAGTGCAATTTCTAACCACCAGGAAAAAGATATTTTGCAATAAGAATAAAAATCACTATTTTTAAAAGGTTTAAATAGCTCCAACACATGTACAGTCACCCTTGATAAATGACTGTTTCAAAAGACTTATTGAAAGGGTTTATATCCATTACAATGTAAGGATTTAAGTATATTTAAATTTAAAATATTAAATCTATAGGAAAATAAAATTCAGTCAAAGGGATGCAAAGAAATTTTATAACCTTATTTGTAGCTTAATTTCTATCTGTTATATATTGTCCCAAAAACTGGGAATGAAACATTTCAAGGGGTTTGAAAACTACAAAACAATGCAAAAAAACAAGAGGTATAAAAATAAAATTATAAAACAGTATGAATAAGAACATTTTGGTGACTATTTAGACTGCTTTTTAAAAAAGAAAAAAGCCATTTTTTTTTCCAAATAAAAGGAACAAGCACTGTATGTTACTGATGCCTTTGTCCATTGCTTGCTAAAGTAAAATTCAGCCTGTGTTTGAGTCCACATATTTCCACTTGGTTGTGCTTTGGGAGTCACCAAGGCAAAAAGCATTCCAAATTTACTGCTATTTTACCTATTCTGTAATTCTTCCTGACAGCTGCATTCCTTGCAATTAACGTGGTTTGACTTTGAACTTAATATTCATCCAGGGGTTTGCAGACATGAAAACATCTCTCCTTAACCAAGTTTCTCAGCTGCAGGACTCAGAGAGAGCAGCACAACTCTCCCAAAGAAGAGAGCAGTGCAGGGAGCCCCTGGCCCAAAAGCACGACTCCCTTTTGCACATGATCACCTTTTCTAGGATGAAATCGGAATCCAGATGCAATGATCATCTGAAGAAGATAAACCAAGCAACCCCAGGCCACAGCCAGCAGCTGGAACCTGAGGCAGGTATGTAATGGCAAATAATGGTTAATAATGAGCCGTACATCACCCCAGTAGGGTTGTAAGAATCAATACTCACAAAGCCTACTTGATCTGAAATATATTTTTCCCACAGAGATTGGAATTGCTTTTTCTTCAGTTCTGTTTTTCTTGCCTGTAGTTTTCTTTGTAGGAGAAGTGAGGAAATGGATGGTGAACCACGTAAAGAAAATTTAGAAGTGGGAAAGGATAACAAACTACTGAGATCAGGTTTTAACACCAGGATTACATTCAGAGCACATGGAAATCACATTCAAACACTCTACAAAAGTTAAATGAGCTGTACACCTCAGTACCAGCTGCTTTGTATTTCATTATTTTCAGGACTACTACATGCAGAGCCAAAATAAATTTACTTGAGATATTGCTAAAGCTTAGTGATGCAACTTCAAGAAAGCAAACTTTTATATTCTTTGACACGTGCCCAATGTTTAAAAAGAACACCAGGCCCCCAAATGTCATCAGTTGTGGATATACAAGTAACAGGGTTAAATCCAGGCCCTTTTACCAGTGACAGCACTCACCGCTGACACTCCCCAGCGTGCAGAATTAAATCCTCATTGTTCCTGGCACTGATGGTCAACTCATGCTCTGTGGAATTGAAGACATCAAGAAGGAGGTGACACTGCCGGGTGCTGTTCAGATGGAGGGAATAAAGCACAATTTCAATGATGATATTATTGTACATCTATCAAAATTTATACTGTTTATACATGGATATAAATACATATGCAAAAAATACACACATTCACATGCTAGCTTTATTTCCTACTCCAATTTTAAGAAAATCCTTATCTGTTACTAAAACAACCTTTTTTAATAATTTGAATTTACTGTTTTTATAACTAAAACTAAACAGAAGGGTACATCCTAAAGAGAAGTTCCATGACAATTCTGACCTGCACAATATCAAGCCCCACAGCATTTGACCACCTGTCCACATTCTCCCTTTGCAGCTTTCACGTTCACTTCTGTGGAAAAAGCCACAGATTTTTTTCGGTTCTTTGAGCCTTCACATAAAAAAAAGAATTGTATTATTTTAAATTACCTTGACATTACCTCTTTGAGAAACAAATTCACAAGCAAAAATTTAAATTGGCTTGAATTTATTGTCAAGGAGCAATTCCTTTCCCACGGATTGTCTGCAGACCAAAACAAGCTGTCAATTAGAGCACTTAACCTCGAGAAGAACTTCTCAGAGAGGGAGAACTCTCTCCCCTCTGTAAGACAGGCAAACGCAGGCACTTCTCACAGAAAAAAATAATATTTGTCAGCTTCTATCCTTCAAATACAAATTTCCCCAGAAGCATTTGATAGAAATACACCAACTACATTTCTGGTAACCTCAGAAAATAATGCGGACAAAGTTACAGAATAGAAACCTTACTGCAAAAGCTCATTCTAATAAACTTTTTCATTACAATTAATATTATTTTATAATGTTCACCAGTCTTATTAAGTTAATATTATTAGAATTGATAATTTACTAATTTAGTTACTATTTAATACAATTACATGTTAATGTTTTCAATTAATATTTTATTCTAATTAATATTTTGGAAAATTTTATTCTAATTTACAACCTTTTCTTCCTTGTGAGACAAAGCAGAAATAGCAGCATTGGTGATAAAAATATAATACACATGAAAATTTGTTGGAACCAGGTACCAAAACACCAAATACAATAAGACAGTTGCAGTAACACCTTACCAATTTACCTGGAATTCAAAACTTCCCAAGAAGCTACTGAACAAGCCAGAAATATCCCAAAAAGGGAAGAAAGATTAATATCGGTGAGGTGAGATTTGTCAGAGCCATCCTTCAATGTGCAAGTTCAAGCTACAGTTGAGTGTCTTGGGCAACCAAGAACATTTATTTAAATATTTCTATTTATTGCCCAAGGATATTTATTTAAATATTTCTATTTATTGCCCAGTAATTTACAATTGAACTGAAATGCCATTCCAAAAATTAATCAAACTCAGAGGTGCAGGAGTTTAAGAACTGTTCCACTTTGGAAATAGGTTCTCTGGTCCATAATACAACTCTCTTCTGAAAATCAGAGATGTCCCTTTCCAGAGCCCACACAGGAGGAAATGTTTTGCCAACCCTTGAGTTGGGAACACTTCCAGGACAAGCCCAGGAGGTCGAGGTCTAGGTCACAAAGTGACAATAATGTCACCTGCAGCCAGGCACTGTGACACAAGCAAGCACTGCTGGGGTCAGCACCACGTCTCTTAGCAAAAATAAAAAGCAAAAAAAGTGGGGGTGGAGGCTGTTTTAATATATATTTTAAGCGATTTCTCTCTCTGTGTAAAACCCCAGTGACTACTAAATGTAGAGGGGGATGCAGGAAGGCAGCTGAGTGCCTGAAGCAAACACGTCAAAACTCAAGAATTTAGAACAAATAAGGAGCCACGGCTCTTGTTAGAAACTTTCTTCTTTAGAACTCACAAGAAAGAAATAACTGGAAGGGCAGGACTTGAGTCAGTTATCAGAAAGGAATGGAAAAGAAAAGGGGAAAAGCTTTTATCAGCTTCTATCTCATCACTGGGAGAGTGGGAGAGACCTGTGAAGTCTCAGACAACCTCTGCATCTCCAGTAGCTACAATGTGATGAACTGGAAGAGAAACTTACAGTTTAGATGAAGTTTAAAAAACTTAATATGGAAGGAATTTGTTATTTTTGCCACAGTAAACCCAAACAAAAAACATTCAAGCCTCCTGCAACATCTTCTGGCAGCAGAGCCAAAGTTTTGCAAACAAAACAATTCCTGCCACAAAGGACCTACTCAAGCAGCCGCCCTTCAGGACTAAACAAGATCATTAATATTAAAAATTCCCAAATATGAATTGTTGAAAATTATTCTTCATCATGACATTTATTTCCTCCTCTTCCAACACTACACAAAATAGACACGTAGGAGAAATAATTCTTTCCCTGACAATTTTAAGTTAATTCTCCAGGGAAATATTTAAGTTGAAAAAAAATATAAAACTTAAAGTTACAGAATCATTACAGTACCTCAAAAACTTAAAATAATCAGATATTAGCGTAAAAAAACCTGAAAGTAACATTAAGACTCTAGAAAAAGATAGCACTAGATCTTCAGAGTAAATACAGGACAGTACCAAAGAGCCTATCACAGCAACAAAAAACAAACACAAATAAAGGTTACAAAAACATTTTAATTTAAACAGCAAGCTTCAAACAGAAGCTGCATCCAAGTACGGCAACCAAGAAAGCATAAACTCTGGGAAATCAGACATATTGTCAAAATAAAGTTAAGAAAAGAGAAACATTCAAATCATTAAAGAAGAATTTGCTGAAAATCTAAGAACTAGCAGGATTCTTTTTTTAACATGCTGCAATCAGTAGGACTGTGTAGAACTCACGATGCTGAGTTATGAAGGTTCCAGGAAAACAAAGAACTAACAAGAAAGCCAAACAATTAATATCAATTTTCCCTGCAGCAGAACATACACAAGGCCATCCTTTGCAAGACAGAAATTAAAGAACATATTTCAGTGTCAGTAAAGGAGATTTGTGAGGCAAATCATGTTCATGTAAGTGTGATAAAGGAACTCCAGAGAGATTTTGCTGAACTCCTATATTTAAGTGCAGTCAGAAATGCGTTGCTTAAACCAAGCTCTTAACCAGAAAATTTCAAACATCAAATTGTTTTGAGGATTTTAAGGCAATTGACCAAACCTTAGACTGCTAGTGCTGACCTCAGAATTATGTAAATCAGGTTTTTTTAATGTCTGCCAGCTTTAAAAAAAAAAACAACAAAAAAAACCCACTCAAAATAATAAATGGATCTGAAGTTGATTAAATTGTATACCATAACGACCTACTGACATGTTTGGCAGAGAAACACCAGCCAGAAGCCACAGATTTATCGAACTGGGAAAGACTTGCCCACATAANCTGCTAGTGCTGACCTCAGAATTATGTAAATCAGGTTTTTTAACATCTGCCAGCTTTAAAAAAAAAAATAAATAACCACTCAAAATAATAAATGGATCTGAAGTTGATTAAATTGTATACCATAACGACCTACTGACATGTTTGGCAGAGAAACACCAGCCGGAAGCCACAGATTTATCGAACTGGGAAAGACTTGCCCACATAAACACAATTTCTCCTCCCTTTCCCAAACTATCCACCACCATGTCATAGTTCACACTAAATATTTATTTGAGGAGGGTAGATTTTGACTCCTCTAAGTTTAATCAAGTAGGTGTTAGTTGCCATTCATGCCACAAAAGGCAGAGAACAGCATCTCCCAGATTTCAGACATTGTGAAGGGTCACCAGTGGCTCCCCTATCTTTCTTAGGGGTCATTTCACTGTTACCAGCTCCTTCTGAGGGTTTGGATTGAACACACCCAGAATAAGTCAGTTTGTGTTTGGGTGGGGTGGGTTTGTGGTTTAGTATCAAACACACAACATGAAACCATCATCAGCTGTGCTGGACCATGTACAGACACCAGGATACAGAACAAAAGTTCTTGAAAGGGTTGGACTCTTCCCCTCTAATGGGAAGGGAATAAGTCTGGGGCCAATAAATTAAGCCTAATGAAAATCACAGAACACAAACATTTTTTCATTTTGATAATCTTCCTTATTTGTTCACGATGTTTGCTTTTCAAAAATCTTCCATAAATGTCATGTTCAAGATTTTCTTTTACAAGTGACACATAACTGCAGAAGTTTGTACAGGTAAAAACTAGAATTACAAGGAAACATTTTCAGTAGATTGATTTATCATCTGAACATCTCAGAATAACAAGCAAATTTAAGTCAATACTGATATCAAACCAAAAAAAAATTAAGAAATCTTTTTTTTTAATTGAAAATTGAGTTAATTCAACAGTGTTTTAGAGATTTAGTGTATAAATGAATTTCTCTTATCATCTACTGCAGAACTGAGAATATAGCACAAGCAAAAGTCAGCAGCACAATGAATCATGCTGTATTTTTAAAATCTTACAATGCCAGTTACGGTTCCAAAAACAGTCACAAAACTGGGGCCATGGGAACTTCAGGCAAGTGACAATGACACTGTGATCTAGAAATCTCTTTCAGGAGGATTGTGATTACTTGAAACGACAGCAGAGGATATTCTTCAGTAACACTGAACACAGAATTAAACCCCAAACGCAGCTGCAATGATGGCTCACTTCAGTGAACAATCTCTCTGCAGTTCAGTCTCTAGCGTAGTTTTAAAGTCACTTTAAACAAGGAACTCTCAGAGGGGTTGGCAAGTTTTCTGCATCCTGACTCATCTCACTTTCCATCAACTGAAACCATGGAGTATTTTCATATCCAAGCTTTTTCTTCTTTTTTTTTTGGAGGGTGGGTTTTTTTGGTTTTCTGTTTGTTTGTGGGGTTTTTGTTGTTGTTGTTGTTGTTTTTTGCTTCTCTTCTGTTTTCTTTGAACAGCCATTGTTACTCAGAATGGGACACAGACAGGGAAGAGAAGCTTTGGCTCTGATGACAGAGGTGTGACAGATGACAACCCTGTCCTCCAAAATCCACTGACCAACACAGAGAGCAACACATCAGAACAATGATCTACAGCAACTTTGTTGGTGCTGTTGTGTCTTCAATAGGGTCTTCTTTAACGTAATTTTTAATAAATTATCTAAAAATGAAGTTCTCAAGACTAACTTTAGATGATTAAGTCAGTTTATCCACCTTACTGGCAAAAGGTCTTTTCACATATTCCAAGAAGCGTCCCCATCTGACTTCTCCCAGTTGAAAACCTTTTCACTTATGCTAAATATTCCCAGCACATCTATAAATATTTGCAGTTTTATGTTCTCACATCTTCATATGTCAAACCATACATATTTAACATTTTGATCTCAAAAATCAACTCTCTCAATCTGCAAGCTACTTTTTGCTGCTCTTTCATGAACTCACTGCAATGTTACACCATTAGCAAAAGTTAAATAGCTCTGATTACCAAGATAATTTAACTATTGGGTGTAACCTCCCACGTGTCATGAGTTACCACTCAGTAGAATCTATATTGAGCTCAATAGAGTGTATAAATAAGGAATATATTTTAGAGTGACATCCAGTCCTGAGAACATTAATATAAATCCATTGCTTGACAGATTTTCCTAATGATTTGCCAGTTTAATTGCACCAAATGAGAGCTCCATTTGCTTTATTTAGTTGAATTTGCCTGGTTCCCATTTTGACTGACTTTTAGCATTAATATTTTTCATTAACAAAACAGTGAATTTTATATTAATTATTTTCTTCATGTAGAAATAGCAGATCACTTTAAACAGATCATATCTTAGTCTTCCTCCAAACTAAACATCTTCCTCTTCAAGCAGCCAAACAAAAGAGGTTTTTCTTCACCCTTCAAAGCTCTATGACATTTTGAACACCAAAATACTAAGAAAGAGAAGACTATAAACAGCTGCCTATCAGAAAGTGGCTGATTCTCATTCTGAATGTAGCAAATGTGAACACTTAATTTAAGAATCTGGCTATATAAAACCAAGAAGGGTTTCGGAAAAGTATTCATAACTTTTTATCATGTAATAAAAAGGTCTGTAAGAGCACAATTCTGAAGAAACAATTCTGTTTACTCTTTCCCTTGTATAATTTGTGATTATACAATAATCAGGATTTCCAATCCAAACCTGATGTGTTGCAATTTATTGTAGAGAAAATAGGGGCAACCTTGGAAACTGGAATGGACATTCTAAAAATTATGTCTGATTTCATTGAACCTTGAAGTTCTACCCACTCAGCCGAGGACCTCCCGAAAACCCTCACTACAACCAAGATTTCTCTGTCTCCAAACCCTCAGTGAAACCAAGTTGGAAAAAATGCATCCTAACTTTAAAAACAATGAGAAATCTCAGACTACGGAGCACACTGCAGGCTCTGCTATGAACTGATGCCTTCTTGACAAAACCAAATCATTTAATTTAATGATCTACATTAATGACACAAAGGAAAATTACCTTGAACCTATGGGTAGATGAACTGGCACTTTGAATTTAAAAGTGTCAGACCTGCTACAATTCCTTTTTTTTTTTCCTCTGACTCAAATACAAGAACAGAGTCTAAGGCTCAGCACTTGCCAGAAGAAATCTGCAGCTGATGTCTCAGCAGCTATATGGTGGTTTCAAGATAGAAAGTATTCTGCCCCACAAAAAAAATTAAAGATTAAAAAATTACCTTATCATCTTCAATTTGTAGAATTTACAGGTAAGAATATTACTCTTACATATCTGGATTCCCAACTTAGCTTAAAAGTGAAGGCACCATCCCTGAGGATTGACTTAATCTACAAATTCAGACTGTCTCACCACGTTGGTAATAAACACAATCAGCATTTTCTGGCCTTCGTAGGCTCTCATTTAAGACCCTTCTGTACTGATGGCAGAGTGGAAAGGGACACAAGGGGACCAGCAGGCCCCTCCCAGTGTGCAGAGCACACCTTACTTGAACTCTTGTCAGACATGCAGTATTTTTTCTGGCATTTTTTCATGCTCTTTTAAAAAGGCAATGAGGAAGGACATTCAGTGCCCATGAAAACTGGCAGATAACACCTTTGAGAGAAACAAACAGGTATAAAGAAGATTGTTCAACATAACCTAGATAAGTTCCAACAGCGGACTTGCTTAGAGCTAACAGGATATCAAAATGAGGAGGAGAATCACACAAAACTATCAACAGAATGCATCCTTACACTGAACCATTTCCATCCCATCTCCACTGGCAGTCTAGGATCAGATCATGGGATCCCCACTGGCAGCGGGGAACCTGCTGGCAATTGGGCTGCTTGGAGGCCTGGAAGCAGAGCAGTGTTTTGGGGCTAAGGCCTGGTAAGGAATCAATTAAAGTGGTACGGCCAATTACAGAAGACAATGAGTACAATTTTACTATACAGATGTATCCGAATTTTTAATAAATAAGTGGTTAAACAAGTAGATTCCTGAAGCCCTTCAAGACTTCATTGAGCTGCAGGACAGAGTGGGAGAATGTTCAACATTAACTCCTTATCCCCTACACCCCATTCCAGGGCTGCTTCAAACTCCTGTGTTTTTGATGATGCTTCCTGGGACAATCCCCTCCCTGCACACATGAGCAGCAGAGCCAAGGATCACGGGTAACATGATCAGAGGGAGTATCTCCCAGCACAAGGCTGCTCTGCCAGCCCCCTTGGATGCAGGCAGCAGAGGGAGCACAGGGTGATACACAGTGAAGGACCTTGGAGCAGATGAGGCCCTTCACTGACAGAACATCGCGTGTCCCAACAGGAGGGCTGAGGTCTGAACCAGAATTAGGTGTGGGGAGAGCTGAGACCTGAACCAGAATCAGGCCACAGATCAGGCACTGCAGCATCGTAAGGGCTGCATCCAACCAATCTCAACACCCCCCTAGACCAGCACAGACAAAGGTTAAAAGGATCTGTTGTCATGATTAAACTTAACTGAACATCTACTGGAGATGTGGTTAATGAAACTTCTCCCCATGATGCAGGAGCTTCTGCATGAGCCAAAGATATAATTTTGCTTAGATATTTAACAAAACAGATCCTGAGCCCAAATCCCCAGCAGTTTCAGTGATATTTCCCATGCATTTCTGCTCAAGCAGCTAAAGAGAAGAAATACCAATTAAGTTTGGAAGACTTTTATATAAACCACAATCTCTATGTTACAATGGAGAAGTGAAGTGTTTTCATTAACATTTTTCCTGAGGTTTTCTTCACTAAAGGCCAAAGGGAAGAATCAATGCCCAAAGTTTTTTTAGTTTGCTTTGACTTTTTAAGCCCAGGAGTTAGTAAGCTAATGTTTCTTACTTTTGTAGAAGCAAAAATGTAAAATAAAAACAATAAAATGAAAAAGAAAAGGAAAAAAAATTAATCCAGATAATGAAAGCAATGATAACTTCCATTCTGAAATGACAGCTAAGGAGGTAAATTACAAAATACAACTTCTTGTAATGACAAAACAAAAAATAGTTTGGCACCTCAGACAGTACTTAAGCAAGGAAGTCTCAGTTGTAAACCAAAAGAAAATCAGATCTGAGTCTTTACCAGAGCAAGCAAAAGTAAAAATAAAAAAAAAAAAAAACCAACACAAACTTATAATTTGCTATCATTGTGTCTCAAATATTGGCAGAAATGATCATCAGTAAAAAACCAAACTTTGTTTCCTCTAATGATGAACAGTTATCCTTAGCAGATCGGGATACACATTTTGGCCATTTTTCACTAAATGATAATATCAAATGCCATGAGTTCTCCTTCTGATGGAGAATGTGCACAGGGATGCACGAGAGTAAAGTGTTACAGACCACTAAAGCCAATGGCATGGAACAAGCAGGAAGAGGTAAGAACACCAAAATGCATTCATGACTTAGCAAACAATATATACCTAAAGTAACAACAAGAAAAACAACAACAAAAAAAAGCCTTTTGACAGGTCTGGCAAGAAAACATTTCTGAGAGCAATGTAAATATTGCAGTCTTTTTCTCCAACTCAGTAAAGCTTTTAGGCACCCTTAAAAGCAGCCACATCTTCAACTACATCTCCAATCAGCAAACCACTGAAAGTTTCCACTGACTTCACTGCTGATCAGAGTGATGAACAGGCACAGGATGAAGCAAACACACACAATGTGAGCTGAAGCACTTGGCTGAATCGGAGCCACTAAATATAGCACCAGCTGCCACACAACGTGGGAAACTGTGCCCTGCTGAACACTGAAGCTCTGCCTTTGAATTAGCACTTCCATCTATTTTTAAAGATTTCAGGATTAAATACTTGCCCCACATCATGAACTCCTGAGAGCAGATTGACAAGGCAGGGGTAGGATAACCTTGTCCTACACAAAACACAGCTGGGGAAGCCAAGCACAAAAGGCCAACATCCCCTCAAGGGAGAGTCAGAAAAAAAAAAAGCATCAGGTTGCATTTGAAGCTTTTATGGAAAGTTTGCAGCTTCACACCCAATCCAGCCTGTAACTATAAGGAATTGCAGTGAACCTCAGAGCAGTATGACCATTAAAAATATACATTTTGAGAGTATGGATAGTTTTTTTGACACTGAATGGAGGGGTCTATGCATTCAAATAATAAATGAAACCCGGTTATTTTAACCTGTATGATGATTCTTCTTGAAAACTATTTTAAGTTGATGCTGTGGTCCTTCCAGGTTGTTCAAGAGAGCTCACTTACTCAATCTTGAAAACCTTACAAAGGCTGAAGAATGTGCCATTGCAGGGATGAGACTCTGGACATCATTAAAAATGGGCCCAGAATTCTGCAAACATTTGTTCCGGATACCATGTTCTGACTTTGCCAAGCAGCTTTAAATTTGCTTTACTTGAGCAGTTCCTAAAATAATAAAACCATGCCTATTATGTTACAATTTCAAGCAGCAAAATGCTCAAGAAACTTGCTTACTAATAGAGCCATATGGTTTTACAAGAGCAGGACACAAATGACTCATTAAAAATAATCTTGTTTGTCTCATTTTTGAACATTTTCTTAAAAAACCATTGCAGCGTTTCATCATCTTTGCCTAACCTAAAATTCCCTTGCTATCTGCAAGGGTCATTATTTGCTGTATTACCCGTGGTGAAAAACAGGATCACATCCTTCTCGGCAGTGTCATGATTACAAACTCCACTCCCTTGTCAGTCATCTTTCCTTCAGCAAGACCAGCAGTTTCTTTAAACAGATGTTTTAACATAAGTCCCATCTTATCACTCTTCCTGCTCCCAGAAAACCAACTTCTCTTCATGTGGAAGCCTAAAACTTCCCTTGAGGCATTAATTCTTCCATTCACAGCCTTGTTTTTCAGGCTATGTTGCTGCCACAGGCTGTCCATCCATCCCTGGACATTTCTGCCATGGTGTGATACTGGTGACTGAATTCTTTGAAAATTAAATACTCACCCAGTATCTCCTAGACTGGCATCTCCTTCTTGCCCATCTTCAAATTTCTGAAGTCTGTCATGACAGGGTCCCAGGTCCAGTAGGAATCTCTTGAATAATTAAGTTCCCTCTCTACTATTATTATTATTAGTGTTGCAATACATAACTGCACTGAAATAATCTCAGAATTTAAATCAAACTAAATTCTTGCCCCCACTGTACATAGAGGTTGTCTTTTACAATAATCCTGCTAATTATTAAAACTGATTGCACTCAGTTCATTGGCTGATGAATTTTATTTAAATTTTATGATCACATTTGACCACCATCAAGTGTTGCCTTGTTTTTTAATATTCACTATGACATGTGAAACTACTCTGTGGTTTAGAAGAGAAAACAAGCACCAAAGAAGAGTCTGGTCACAATTTATTTGTCACATCATTCATACCTGCATTTTGGGTAAGATTCTGTTATACAAACACCAATGCACAACACACCACAACTGATAAGAGATACAGAAAAAATGTCATCAAACTGTACAATAAACATGAGATATCCTGTCCCTGCTGAAATAAATCATCAGGAGAAAATGTTCGAACCTCAGAAGCTGTTGAATGAACATGAATTGCTTCAATAAATGCCTCAATAAGGAATTTTGAAAATTTGTTCACCTTATTCTTTACCTACATGTTGCTGATATATTAAAAATGGTTCTGATATGGCCTTTGAGTTATAATCAATAGAACAGAGACAATGAGTGAGATTTCAAGAGTGAAGGCAAGGCTCACCTTGTTGCTGGCAGGGTACTGATGCGAGTGAAGAAAACAGAGGGCTCCACCTCCACGTGGAGGCCCAGGGCAAGGTTCCTGTAATATCCTTCAGCATGTCCTGGTCCACCAGAGTACTTGAAATTCAAAATGGCTTCCAGTGTCTGGAGAAATAAAAGTCAATACCTTGTTAGCTGTTTTTCACTACTGTGCATTTCACAAGTTCAGTCAAATTAGGCCACAGAAGTGATTTGCAAATTTGCTTTCCTAACCCCTCCGTTCTGTTATCTCAGGAAAAAAGGCAATCTAACAAATAACTGCAGCTTAGGCAAACAGTTGCCTAATCCTTTTAAAAACTAAAGAGTGCAGCACAAAGTCAGCTGGACTTCCCTTTATATAATTCCTCTCCATACCACATTCAACATTGAGAAAATGAAGATCTTATTTTTGCTTAGAAGACTTTAGGGTTTATGGAATGCTGCACTCTTTCATACTGTTGAAAAATATTCACCTCTTCATGATCTGTAAAATCAAATGGAAAAGCTTCAAAGTCTGGGGTCAGTAAGATTGTACAAAACTAAAAGAATCTGGTCTCTCAACAACTCACTGCAAACTTACTTCATCTCCATGAACTAACAGATTAAAACAACACCTAACTGCATGCACCTTGTCTTTCTTTGTGTTCATTTTATAGGAAATTGCTGGTTAGTAAATATTAAAAATGAGAGTGATTGTCTAGCATGAGTCTTATGCACTCACTGCTCTCAGCAGCCCTGAGTCTTTATTTCTGTGAGGAAATTTGGGGCTTTGTGTCTTTTCCCTCAATGAACGGCATGGGAGAAGCTTCCCAGCACAGTCCCCATGTCATCATCAGTGTTCAGGCTCAGAACAGCCCTTTGATTGATCCAAAGAGATTAGTCACCACCTCCTCTTTCATTATGTTCCTGAAATACAATTTGCTGGAAGCAAGGTGAGAATCTGGGAAGTGTCACTGGATTTATTTTTTTTTTTCTCAGTTTTCATTCTGGTCCTCGGGCAGCTGCTACAGCCACACCTCAGAGCAAGGCAGAGGTCGTGCCAGCCCTCCACCCTCACATGGACATCACATATTATGCTGAAGCCTATATCTGGAAGGACAGACACTTCTTAAAACGGTTTAGAAACAACACCAATTTTGTCTTTGTTTGGCTTTTAGACCATTCTTTATTAAAAAAGGCAAAAAATGCCAAACCTCAAGTCAACAACTTATCCAGGAAAGCAAATCTATTTATTAGACACCATCAGCCTTCACATAGGTAAAAGCACTCTGCCTCTCAGCTGAAGGTTTACAAAACAATCTATGAGACCTGTTAGTTTTTTCATAAGCTCTAAGGAACAATCTAAGGATTTAACAAAAAAAAACCCATTTCTGTTTAATACCATTCTGTTTATAAGTCTGGCTGAAGGAAAAGAAACAGAGACAGAATCACTTTCTTAAAATAACCACAATCCAGTAATTTAAAGAATATCAAATTCAAGAGTTTAATGTTTTGCTGCATGTGTGCACTTAACTGTTCTGCCTATTTCCAACTCGCTTTTAAGTGGGCTAATTTTAATTCTTAATTTAGTTTCATTAAAATTCATGAGAGTCATCATATAATACAAATAAAACCCTTCACTGGGCACTCTGGACATACCCGTCTACTCTGTTTATGTCAATTCCTAATTTGCAGTTAATGAACTCAAGTTTATGTTATGTCAGGAGAGCTAATCAATATTAAAGACAAAAATAAAAAAGCACAAACCCATTCAAAACATACTTCATCCTAATTAACCAGCTGGACCATTTCATAAAAATGAGAGCCAGGCTCTGTAAGTACAGGGATCTAACACTACTTACATTGCAATGTGAGAATGGACTTCAATTTCAATTAGGACACTGTGAAGACTCTATGCATGTTCTGTATTATTGCTGTACTGCTCACAGTGTCCTGCTGGGAAAAGCTCCGTGGTTCACTCTACACGGGGCCGTGGTACAAAGCTGCTCCATCAGGCCCAGCCCCACGTCATTACAGGTAAACACAGATTTTAGCTTGAAATGTCACAGAGCATCACTATTCCGGATTCAAAACCCCTTTCCATCCTATACCAAGTGAAAACCCTCCAGAAAAAAAGGCTAAAAATACAACCATTATGTGCTACTGATGAGCAGGAGAGTTGAACTGCACCTTCACAATCTTGGTCCCTGTTGCAGTGGGGAATTTGAGAGAGAAATGCTGCCAGTGATGCTGTGTCTCCCCAAGCCCCACTGGAGGGAACAGGGAAGAGGGAATCCAACCATCTTCCATTAATCCAGACAGCAGCAGGACATCCCTTCTCAGCCAAAATGTAAGATCTAACTGGGCACATTTAACACTGAGGAGACAGGAGATTCTGAGAACTGCAGAACACCCAAACCTCTGTTCTTTCTATGGCTGTGATGATTTGCTGGACTCTGCGAATGTGCGCATGCACACAAAGAAAAAACAGCAGGCACACTTTACATCAGGACTATAGATGGATGTGTAGGGCTGGAGCACGACTGAATGAAATGATTTTTTTTCAGGAGCCTTCAGGTGATTAGAGAAAGTTTTATTGATTAGGATTTATGTAATATGAACAGAAAAAACATTTTAAAAAACCCCCACAACAACAACAATTTCAATCTCCTTTTAAGCCTCAAAAAACTACTTCACCTATAACATGAAAGACTGATTTTCTATCTCTATGACAGAAAAAAAGAAATCCTGCACTTTCATAAACTTACAAACTTAAAATAATTAACCACTCTCTCCCACAGCACCTGCAAAGAACAGCCCAAATGCTACAGCTCCCAATTTAAAAAATGTTGTATCCTCACTCCTTGTCAAACCTACACAAATCACAGCCTGAGCTGCAGATTCTCTTCAGCCTTACAAATCCTAATAGCATCTCTTAGATTTCTCCAAATTGCATCACTGCAGACTGAAAACGAGATGGCAGGGTGTCCCTGTGAACATTGTTGTGCCTGCAGATGATCTATAAAAAAGAAAAGGAAGGAAGGATGGAGTGCACCAGACTCTCGGGGCAGGCAGGAAAAGAAGCCTATTGGTAACTGTTGAACACATCCGAAATTCCAAAACCTGTGGACTTGGAGGAATTCCTGTTTTTAAGGAAGAGCTCCATTCTGGAAACTCAGCAGTAAATATTTACTGTGATGGTTTTGGCTTGAAAAATTTTTTATGATTTCACTGGTCCTTCCTTCTGTTGATGAAGAAAAGGAAGCAAAAGTGTTACTGCATCTGAGTTCCAAATGAGAGATTCTTAACCAACAGATTCTTAACCCACCATCAATGACACCTACCAGAAATATTCCAGATAAACTATCAAAAATTGCTGGTTTGGTGTTTCACACATTTTGTCCTCGAACTATTTTCAGCAGAGATCTGGCACCAGTTTGTTCATGGAAATCATTCCCATATTCACTTTCATAATAAAATTTAAAGTAAAGTTAGAAAGGAAGTGCTATGTGATGCCACTAATGAAAAGCAAACCACTGGGCACTAAAGCTTCCTCCTTCACTGGCAGCAGTCAGCACCCATCTGCCAACACCTCAGTGGTGACTCTGAGCAGCAACACCTTTATGACTGATTTTTAATTGCCAGTTCAATTGCAATCCACAACTCAGAGCAAGTATTCCTACTGAACTACTGCCACAGTACTTCCTACTCAGAAGTAAGGAGCAAAATCTAAAGAGAATTTCCATCTGATTCTACAGATTATTGCTGGTTATGCAGAAGCTGGAACGTTACTGACAGAACAGAAATCTCCAAAAGAGGCAATGACAAAAGAAACAGAGAAATGAATGAGGGAAAAGCTGTGTGAAGGGCATTTCTTGTGCTGAGAAGAGAAATATGGCACTCAGTCCTTTCTCTCTGCTTTTTCTCAAGTGAGGAATGGTTGACTGCAGACTCAAGAAACTTTGCCCCCACAAGTAGTGCTCAAAGTTTTTATGAGAAAAATAACATTATTTTAACTCGAGAAGTTTTCTTAGACCAAGAGCAAGTTAAGGAACTATAAATCAAGGATATAAGGGCCCACCTGCAGAGATGTAATCATTACATGCTCTATGTAAAGGAAAATAAAACTTCCATAGAAGAACACAAAGCATCAGCCTAAGTTAGTATTAGCAACTCTCATAATCAGACCTTTTTTAAGAAAAAAATCTTCAAGATATGAAAAGCATTTACAAAGTCATTTTCTTTTAAACAGAAGGAATGAAAAAGCAAGCTGTAAAAAAACTTTTAAAATCTGTTGAAGAGCGAAATTAGAAATAATCAACAAAGAAACCACCAACAGTGAGAATTATATACACAGCGCATGAATTAGTACTCAGGAAACTCAAATTTATAGTAATATATTGTAAATGAGCAAACAATCAATAAAATGTTCATTTACTTTCCTCATTTCTGATGAAGATTACTTTTATGCATCTTAATTTTAGGTTTTGTAAAAATTACCAACTTGGAAACAGCTCAGATCAGAAGCTCCTGGGTTGAATGTCTACATCATCTATTTTGCTTGGTCAACTTGTTTCATTATTCTTTGCTTCTTTATATTTAAACAATTTTACTGGCAATAATTGACTTTATCCCTGTGTGTATCTTGCTACTGGAAGAATCAGAATTTTCTGTTGTTATTACAATTTTTTGTTTTGCTTGGAGTATCCCTTCACCCCACCTCCTGCTCTTTGTGTTTCAGAGAGCCAGGCAAGATTTTGTCTGCAATTTTTTTCCAAGCGGAAACATAATTTTCAAAATATTTATTATCAATGTTTTCTGTAATTCAATTAACAAATCATAATTTGTGAGCAAAGCTCACATACATCGTGTTTTCAGGTTTTTTCTAAATTCCCTTAGCACAGTAAAAATGACATTCAGTAGATCTCAGCATTTAAGACAAGATGAAATGTCAGTGCTACGGGCAGTTTGCTCCTGAGGAACTGCAGATGCTGACTGCAATAAGACTAAAGAAATACCAGACTGAACCACTGCAGCCTCCTCCTTAAACTCCTAACACTTAAAAAGTAAAAACTAAGAGAAAAAATCAGGATGAAGACCAGACTCAAAAATATACAAATTCACAATCGAATCCTTCCATTTTAGCTTCTGAATGGCTTCTACAACACAATTCTCATTAATGAGTATAATCTCTCGTGATTAGGGCTTGAAATTTGAAAAATAATTTATTGTAAGTGTGTAAGCTTCAAATATACCTTCCTTTGGGGGGGAAAAAAAAATAGAGATTACTTGCCCAACTGTAAACTTGATTTAATCTCAAATCCTACCCTACTCCTGATCTGTTTCTCACACGAATTTCCATTAACGGTACTGGCTGCACACATTCCTGAGTGTTTAGCCATTCTTGCTGAATTTAGCCCCCTTTCTCACCTGTTGCCTTTTGTTTTCTGGTTTGTTTGGGTGTGGGATTTTTTTCCTTAAACTTACTATAAACCCCAGTTTTGTTAAATTCTCTCTGCCTCCCTCCCTCATTCCTCTCCTTCTCTGACCATTCTACTCCCATACTCAACCCTGGCCAGCAATCAGTAAAATCCTCATCAGTAAAAAAAGAGAAATTAAAATGTGATACTTCATCAGTTCCATCTCGCAAAAGGCACCAGAGGATCTGTCTCAACAAAATAAATTTCTCCATTTCTTCTATTGTGTGGAATGGTTAAATCTTTAAAGAGCTTTGTGTAAATAAACCATGGATCAGGAACTTCATCTGCCTGGCTGTAACTAATTAAATTAGCTGGCAGTAACAAGGAGAAAGCGAGTTTCTCCAATGAATCACACTCTTTTCAAGGGCAGCAGGTGACCCTGGCAATGCCAAAGCTCCTGACAACAGCAGAGACAGCCCTAAAAATGTGCAGTACTGGATCAACCCCAAAAAGGTCCAGTCTTGCAAGCTGCAAGCTTTTAATCCAAGCACGTGGGATATGCTGGTCCAGCAACACGTTTCAGGCAGAAATACAGGGCATGGGACACAGCTGAATCATTTTTTTTAAGGAAAAGGCCAACAGGTGAGCATTGGGAAGGAAATGGAGGTGCCTGAATAGCCAAAACCAAGGAAGGTGAGACTCAAATACAACTTTGTAGCAATCTCTGAACGCAAGGACTGTGTCTGTGTTTAGCACAGAGCTCAAAATCCAGTCCTGACATCTGGAAATGCACATATCTCTGCCCATATGTTCACCTGGCTATCAAAATTAATATAGGTTAGCACTTCCTTGAGCTTTAATTTTGAATAGTCTAACAAAAAAATACTTGTCATTTTTGCTTCTTCCTCTCATCACCGAGTCTACAGCCCATGGTTCCACATGGCAACCCGACAAAGGATAAAGTCTGTATAAAACAAGAGGTTTAAAGGATAAATTTGTATTAAAAGAACGAGGCTTAACAGCAGTGTTAAAGGAGGAGCAACTGGTGCCTCTGTGTCCATGGCCTGAACATCCTCCTTCCCACTTGTTCTCAGGAGGATAAAAGGGGAAAAATGAAAAACACTCCCACACTGCTAAAGCAGAAAAGCAGAGACACTTCTGGCTAGCTTCAAATTCTCTAATTCTCCTTGGGAGGACAAAAATCTCCAATCTAATAGGAAAAGCAACCTGACAGTAGCATTAACTCTTTATTACTCCCTAAGGAAAGAACAGCATTACTGGAATCTGTGGTTTTGAGATACACACAACTCCTTAGCATGGAGTCTCTGGACCCAACTCTTGCTGCTAAACTCAGTCCCAAAGGACTTGGATATTGATATCCCCAAAGCTTCTTCCATGCAGGAATTCACATCATTCCTTCACACTCAGATATTCCTTTACTTGAAATACTGGTATTGAAAGGACATTTGTGGGGAGCAGTGGAGTTTATCAGTTGTGATGAGGAGAGCATCAAGCCTTTACACCTCACAAGGGTTAATTCAAGGTATTATTTCAAAAATTGAAAATATTTCAAAACTTGAGTATTATTTCAAAATCAATAAATTGGTTCTCTCTAATGTCTTTAGTGTCTGGCACAATCTCAGGCTGCCCAAAAAAGGTCCATGTTAAGAAATGAAGATTAGAATTTGAACGCGTCAACAAATATATTGAAGTTTTCTGCCTGTAGAAAACAGTACCTCATTATTATTTTCAAAAAGAAATTATAAAATAAATTGAATTTTTACATGAAAATAATTGGTGGAGTAAGTGCACACGATAGCATAGAATCACAGATTCACCAAGGTTGGAAAAGACTTCCAAGAGCATCAAAATCCAACCATGGACTCGAGATTGGCAGGAAGAGATCTGTTTGCTTCACAGAAAGAGATTTATTCATTGCACTCTCACTGGACAATATCATTCTCTTCACTCACAGTTAACCTGTCTGATTTTCTGATACACAAAATGTCCTTTACGGTTTTGCATTTTCATAAATGCTGTGACTGTCCTCTTTTTTTTTTCTTTATTTTTTTTCTGCTAAAACATACATTCTGTGCTTTTAAAGAGAAATTAAAAACCCAAGAAAGAGCAGAAAGCACCTATACATTTCTCTGCATGCCAGTCCTGAAGCAAATCTGAATCTACTGGAAATCTTCATTGATCAAGGTAGAATTCCTAATTTTCCCCAAGTAAGAAAAGGAGACTCTCCCTGTAGATATTGTTCCTTAGAGCACCAAATAGAGCAGTAATTGATAGCAGGAGCCCTGATACATGCATTATAAAAAGGATATGCATATGTAATTATCTTGTAGTGCATATGTAATCATCCTCCAGGACCCAACTGCAGCATGCACTCTCCATGCTAATTTTTCTCCTCTGTATTCCATTAAAAATACACATGGCAACTACAAAAGCCAGGATAAAATCCTTAACAACTGATTAAGCAATGAAATAAATCGTGCCTCTGCAGCAAGTCAGACCTTTTTATGTACAAATACAAACAAAGCCCACATTGCCACTCCAGTTAAGCTTCTCTGTCAGTCTAACACACAATTAAATGTAATTTTTAGCACCTGTGTTAGCCAGGTGAATTTACACACCGGGTTTAGTGAACAAGGTGCCTGTTGTGTTGAGCTCTGGGGCAGTGTTACTCAGGTGTCCCCAGTGTACACACACGGACTCTCAGCAGCTACTCCTGCACCACACCAGAGTTTATGGAGCTCATCCATCCACATTTCTGTCTAGTAAAACCCCTGAACAATGGAAGTGCTGCATCTCCTTGTAAAAATAGCACAATGGCAATGGCAAGTAGCTAAAGCGGCTAAATATAGCTCCTGCAGGCATATACTGGGAATTAAATAGTACATTTTACCCCTCCCCAGTCCTAAATCAGTAAGCTTCAACAAGGAATCTCTAGTGAATACACATAGGAGCTCAATAAATCCCCCTTAAGCTTACAAGGCATATTCTGAATCTGTGCAGGCTAAAAATAGCCGTGTTTATAATGAGAATGGAGATGTGAGCAGAATAACATTAAGCTTAAAGGCAGGCACGGTGCAGTCATTCTGCATTAACAAATAGGGTGAATCAAAGGTCACTCTGACAAACAGACACAAAGGCTGACAGATAAAATATAATATCCAGCAATCTTGTGCTGAAGAGCATTCATTTCTCATTAAACTCTGCAGTTCCTAATTGCCTATTGCAGCCACACATTCACAAGTGATTTTGTGTGCCTTTTTTAGCTGGAATACAAGTTGTTACTTCCTAAAGATAGAAGAGAGGAACACACAGCATAATTCCCCTGGACAATATTCCCTCCTAGAGTTTAAATCCCCTCTGGAAATAGTCAGGAAATACAATACATAATTCTTTTTGTTGTATTAATCACAGAATTCTGCCTTCTTTAATTAAAGGCAAATTGCATCCAGGCCTCCTGGGTCCCACTATTGCAGCTGGATGCCCAAGGGGCAGATGCACATTCTCAGCTGCCTCAGAGGTTTTGCCTCCCTCAGCCTGGGTCCCAGCACTGCTGACCACAGCTATCACAGCATCTCATTCTTGGCTGAGATACAGATAAGAGATTAAAAATAATTTTAAAACAAGTAACTTTTCTTGTGTAACATTCCCATGGAGAGTTTTCTGTCTGCAGAATCTGTTAGAAAAAAACGTGTGCTAGGGACCAAGGCAGCCCTGCATGCTCTTCTTGGAGGATTGGAAGGAACGGAAGGGCAAGTCAGAACATATGTTCCTCAATAATTTCTCTGATTCTGAAGTCACAGAATCATAGAACGGCATCAGTTGGAATGGACCTTAAAGATCATCTCATTCCAATGCCCCCTGACATGGGGGGACACTTTCCACTAGACCAGGTTGCTCAGAGCCCCATCCAGTTTGGCCTAGAACACTTCCAGGGATCCAGGGGCAGCCACAGCTTCCCTGGGCAACCCGTGCCAGAGCCTCACCATCCTCACAGTAAAGAATGTTTTTGCTCATATCCAAACTAAGCCTACTCTCTTTCCGTTTGAAGCCATTCCTGTTCGTCCTGTCACTCCAGGCCCTTGCAGTCTCTCTCCATCTTTCTTGTTGGCTCCCTGCAGGTACTGGAAGCCTGCAATTCCCTCACCCTGAAGCTGCCTCCTTTCCAGGCTGAACAATCCCAATTCTCTCAGTCTTTCTCAGAGCAGAGCTGCTCCGTCCCTCCAATCATCTTGGTGGTCCCTTCTGCACTTGCTCCAACAGTTCCATGTCCTTCCTGTGCTGGGACCCCAAAGCTGGACACAGCTCTGCAGGTGGGGTCTGACCAGAGCAGAGGGGCAGAATCCCCTCCCTTGACCAGCTGCCCACACAGCTTTGGATAAATCCTGCCCTGACTGAAGTAGGATGGTACAAAGAGAGAGTAAATGCAGGAGCAGACGTTGATGAACAAATCACAGACACAGACACACACCCTTCCAAGGGGAAATTTCTCTCTGTGGAGACCACCTGGTTCTCCCAGCAGTGGCTAAGAACATGCTGGGTGCTGTAAAGCAGCATCACTGAATGTATTTCCTCACTGAAACCTGTTCATTTCACCCCATAGGCAGAGTCCACAAGAGTGAAGGCACAAATGCTGGCAGATCCCTTCTCACTAAAGGCACACCCTGTGAGAGATGGGTAAAGCCAAGATGTGGGCATAACAAAGAACATGTCTCCAGCATAAAAAACCCACATGTCATGAAACCATACATGAAATAACATATAAAAACAGTCACAATGCAGAAAGAACTTCAGAAAAAAACAGAAGCAAGTGCTGAAGAAGTGGCTCCCCAGTTGGGACTGACACCTCTAATCAGTGTTCCTGCTCATTCACAAGGTCACCTCTCACTTCAGAGAGTGCAAACACAGGGATTTCTTTAATGGCTACACACCACATCTGGCTGCTCCAGACTCAGCAAACAAGTATTGCCTTTCAGAATTTATCTGAGTTTACCAAGTGAGAATTTTACAAAGCTCTACGACATTGCTAAGGTCTGCAAATGTGAGGATGAGTCCTCCTCCAACCTTCCCACCAAAGCAACACCACCAAGCCTGAATAAGTTCATGTGCAACAACCTCAAGTCCCTGGGTAACACCACAAATTTATTCAATTTTGCTTTTTCATGCCAAACATTTCTACACTGTTTCACTCTTCCTCAGCACATCCCATCCCTTCTCTGTTTCTTCTGTTTCCACCATGTCCTCTGTGAGAAAAGAGAGTAAGACTGCACACAGAGGTAAGGACTCTTTGAAGAAAACCTTTTCGGTTTGTTCTCTATTCCTTTACCTTCTAACATTCTATGCCTAATATTCTGCTTTGTAGAATGTCTCGTGCTTCCAAGATCTCTACCTGCACTGCAATGGTTAATTCAGAGTCCGTCGCTGTGCATTTGGAATCAAGACTCCATTTCCTTCACGTGCATTACTCTGCCATGCACATGTGGATCAATGCTGATCTTCACCTCAAACTTTACCAACCCACCCCTACTGCAGGGTAAGCCTGTAATCCCCAAGAGCTGGTGTGCTATCCTTGATGATCTTTGGCACATTCCTGATCATTCTAATGCCCAGATCCTTTATGAGCATGCACAGGCACAGCACGGTCCCAAGGAATTAGGCAGGAGATCACCCTGCAGTGTGTGAATGGGACATTTATCCTACCTTGAACCAGCTCAACTTGTGATGAGACCTCACTTTTATCTCACAGCACACTTGTCTCTCTCAAAGAGCTTTTTGCCAGAGTCTCTGGAAGTGTTTTAGGAATCAAGTGAGCAGTACGAATGATCTTCTCTTTGTTCAGGAGCTCTGAACATGTTTCAAAGAACTCTGACAGATTTGCTTACCATGATGCTGCCCTCGTTAAAAAAACCCATTTCAACAGTATCCCAACATCTGTACCTTATAATTAACTGTGCAGTTTCATTTCTGGTTTTACCATATTTACCAACAATGTGTAAAGTAACTGTGTTAATTACTCTGCTTCCCCAATGGCAACATAAAACTTGACTTTTCAAAGTTAGAAACTTTTGAACATTAGAAAACATGAAGATAATATTCCAGACTAAGAAGGAAGAATCACATGCACCCCCCCCTACGGGCATAAGGTCATACACAGGTCCAAGGCCACCACCATTACCTAAGTAAGAATAATTCAGAGTTTCTATTTTACAACACAGGGATCCATCCCATACAAATGGTTTCATGCAGATCTCAAATCTATTCACTGTTCAAAACACTCTGCTGAAGAACCCAGCTCCCTACACTATGTGTATAATTTTTATTCATAATATTATTGTACTAGACTCTGAAGAAAAATTATACTCAAACCCTAAAAAGATAAAAATCCTCCTCTGCAATAACTGAAGTACCTTAAAAAGAAACAATGCATCCAGCAAATCAGAAAAAAACCCCAATTATGTGAAAGATCCTTGGAACTGATCAGATTTTTACATAAGAGCTCTTTGGAATTCTTGGGTTAAACAATCCTCATTTCTTCAGGAATTCCTCTGATTAGAAGGGATAAGCCCAATTAGTGAATTTTCAAAAGTAGAAGCAAATGAAGAAAGGGGCTTTAAAAGAGGAATGCTTGAACAACTTAATCTATAGATCTGTTTATTCAGCACAGACATTAACACATAAATATGAGAGACTGAGAACTTCAGATTTTTCAGCTGCTACTTGGGTTGGACACAGAGGCTTCAGTAGCACCATCACTTTTATAATCAGTAAAGTTACTGAGCGAATTTTACACTGATTTTATGAGTTTAATACAGAATGAATACTGCAGATTCCTACTCCTTAATACGATGATCAACAGAATAAGAAAAGAGTGAAATTAGTTTTCAAGAACTAAGACTTCAGAAATTAGATCTGTCCTCTAGCCTGGCTAGAAATGGGTTCTTTGAGTTGCAGAACAGCAACACTTTCCATTCTGATGTATCTTCTGTCTTTCCCTGGGCAGGCTCTTTGAAAGTCAATATGCCAAGCAACCAAACCTTCACTCTTCACCATTAAAACAGTGAGCACTCCTATAAACTCACTGTATGTGATTCCCTCAAATGTTTCCCCTCAGTACAGGGAATTTGGACTTAGCTCTTCAGTAAACATGAGAAAAATAATTGCAGCTACGAATCAGACACAGAGATGACATTAAAATTAATTTCCACTCTTCCCTGACCCCATTTTGGCATAATTCAGCCAGGCGGACACGGCCTGTGCTGGCCGGCTCCAGTCCCACCTGCACTGGGGACTCCTGAAGGCTGAGAATACACCTTAAATTCCATGATGTTACCACAAAAACAGGCAAATTTTCCAGAGGTGAAGGTCACAAAGCAAATGAGAAGTGTAGCAAAATGCTCTCTCAGAAACAGAGATTTATAAAGGACTTGTCAGGGACAATCTGACCAATCTGCAGCAAGTGTTTGGTGCTGATTTCTGAGCGTGAGCTCAGACAATACTTGAACCATCCCTGTTTTCCAGCTGCCATGACTGACACATCCGTATTCTTCACATACATCAATAATGCTCTAAAAATAACAGACCATCCTACAAAAATAACATTTTTAAAAGGCTTAATTCATGTTGTTACTTTTGAATTCTCTCCCTCCAACAAATAGGATGGAAGGACGGATGGGAGGGAGGGAGGAAGGCAGGCGAGAAGGAAGGCAGGCAGGCAGGCAGGGAGGCAGGCAGGAAGGCAGGCAGGCAGGCAGGGAGGCAGGCAGGAAGGCAGGCAGGCAGGCAGGGAGGCAGGCAGGAAGGCAGGCAGGCAGGCAGGAAGGAAGGAAGGGTCTTCGTACCTGATGTTTAAACCACTACTTTGATTTTATTAAGGGTGCTAACTTGATTCCCAACCTAAGTGGTTAACACACACTTAAAACTATTACAAATGCTTATTTAAAAAACACACTGAGTCATCTCTGAGCACTTCATAAATATGCAGCAGGAAACTCCCAAACAGTGACTCATAACTTCAGAGGTTTAAAACATAATCATGAATTTTCCAACTGTTACTCATACTCGTTTAAATCCTAAGCAAAAACCATCCTTGTTCTGTGAATTCCACTTGGCCACTCATTATGCTCTGCAGAAAAAAGAGCACAATGGGAAAATACAACCAAAACCATAGAACTGGGAAGAGTGCTGATTCATAACAACTTACATGGAAACACTATTTTATATAAACATACACTGAACATTCTTTACCTTACTACTGATGCCATGTGTGGCTTTTGTCTTTATCTTATTTTGAAGGAAAGACTGAGGAAAACAAACAAACAAACAACTTTGACAACTTTTTTTAATCTAGAAAGAAGAAAAACAACATGCAACAATGTCCAAGTTTCTTCTCCAAAAAATTCTATTTGTGTACAACTATTTAAAGTTGCAACTCAACAATCCTGACTAGATCCTGATCAGACAATGCACTGAGATGCTCTAGCTACCTATTCCTAACAGAATTATGATGCTAAGAATACATGTTTAATGGGTTACTCTGCTAAACATCACCGTAACATTTCTATTTAATCTTGAAATGGATTTTTTAAAATTTTGATTAATTATAACTAAAGCTGTTTTATTGCAAACATTGTGATTTCTGCAAAATTAACGACCACAGCTTACAAATTCATTTCCCTAAATCGTAGTAAAACATTGGCTTTCTTTGTCAGAAATGTTTTCACCAAAAGGCAAGTTAGTGTATCCACACTGTAAAAACCACAGAAGTGTTAATGCTTCCCATTTACTGCAGCAGCACCAGCTAAAAGACAGGAATAATTTTTGGTACGATCGCAGGCAATTACACCATAGTCAACAGTCAAAAGAAACACAGTCTCCTATTCCTGAAATACTTGTATGGAATACTAGATTTTCAGATGAAAAAGAGAGTACGGAAAAAAGGCAATTAAAAGAATTATGGTAGAATGGCAATTTTATTTTCTAATTCAAATGTATTTAACCAGAATGATGGGTCTTTGCTTCATTTAAAACCAAATCAATTGGGTTTTTGTCTTTAGTTTGGTTGGGAGATTTTTGGTGGTTTGGGGTTTTTTGTGTGGTTTTGTTTGTTTGTTTGTTTGTTTTTGGTTTGTTGGTGTTTTTTTTGACAGGAGTAATTACATTAAAATTAGATTTTCTTAGAAATTATAATTAGATTTGTTTATAAAGTGTCAAAATATGTAATTTCAGCCAGCCAGAATTCCTTCCATGCCCACTCCCCTTTTATTAAGCTCAATGATTAAAACACGGTCAGGAATTGCATCATTTAAGTCAGGAACTGTTTGGCAATACATTTTTATGACACCGTATTTAATAGCAGAGTAACAGTAACCAAAAGTTTCTTTTAAAAGTCAAGCAACAGCGAAGCATCAATACTTGACTCCATATTCCTGCATCTACAAGACAAGTGTCACACCCTGCTTTAAAAAAAAATAATAAGATTATAAGGAATCAAGTTGTTCTTGTCCATCTCTAGCATTTTAATTTTATCACACCAAATGGTAAACAATCTGTTTGGCAACTTATGATCTATTTTTACCAGGTAGCAGGAGCGTAACTTTTTCCTATTGAAATAAAGACACACAAGAAATCAGTTTAAATATATCAACATCACAGCTTTAATAGAGGAAAAGTGTAAATTACTCCTAAGGTCTCTGCTTGAGAGTTGATCGGTAATTGTTTGCCTAAGGCACCCTACCCGCATTCAACTTAGAGAGAAAAAGAAGCTAAATGGTTTTAAAAAAAGGCAATTAACTTTTCCAAAGCAGACAAGAAACCCTAATGAGTTCTGAAAAATGAAATTTATTAGACTTACATGCAATATTACAAATATTTGATAATACACTTGTGCCAAGGTAACTGCATTAAGCACAAAATGTTAAAAAGAAAACATCAAAGTTTAGAATACCACAGGATAATATGAACCACAACATTATGATGGGACCTGAAGTCAGCCCAAATTTTGAAATAGAATCATCTGGACTTCTGTCTCCTACAATCCTCTGTTTCCATCCACTAGAAGTTATAATTTTCTGAGAACAGGTACCATTTTAAAATAAATAAATAGAAAATAGAACAGAATTTTAAAAGCTTTGTAAACAACTGTCCCCTGCCCCCTATATTCTTGCACTTTTTTTATCAGTTCACCTTGGTGATAATCCACCATTGGACTTCATGGGGACATTTTCAAGACTTGGTTTGTCTCGATCAGGAAGATGCTTTTGTGGTCAGTCTCCTCCTCACTCTTAAGTCTTGTCTTTGTTCACGTTGTGGGATGGTCTCGAAGAATGAAACTTGATAATTTCAGGGTGAATTATGAGGGTTGCATCAGTAGCACCATCAGCAGGTCAGGGGTGATCTTTCCCCTCTGCTCAGCTCTGCTGAGACCCCTCAGGAGAGCTGTGCCCAGTGCTGAGCTCCCAGTACAGGAGAGACATGGACACTGGAACCAGTCCTGCCCAGGGTCACCACGGTGGCGGAGGAATTTGAGAAGCTGTCACATGAGGAGAGACCGAGAGAGACTGGAATGTTCTGCCTGGATAAGAGAAGGCTCAGGGAGATCATACTCATGCATGTAAACACCCAGTGTGATGGGCTAAAGAAGATGGAGTCTGCTGGGTTCCAGAGGAAAGATGAGGGGCGATGAAATACAGAAAATTTCCTTAAATCACAAGGAAGAGCTTCATTATTGTTAGCATAGACAAATGCTAGAACAGGTTGCCCAAAGAGTTTATGAAGTATCCATTCTTGGAGATATCCAAAATCTGAGTGGATAAGGCCATGGGAAACCCATTGTAGCTGACCATGCTTTGACCAGGTGTATTGGACCAGACCATCTCCAGAGATCCCTTCCAAAAGAAATGATACTGTGATTCTAAACTGGAAGGTGCTCTCCATCCACTGCTGGACATTCAAGCCCATAATGTCAGATTAGAGACAGTCTGAAATAAAATCCCCCATCCCTCTTCAAAAGCATTGGCAGCACAGACATCCTTTCCTCAGCACTCCCTGCTTCACTTGAAAAATCTGCAAGTTTTTGCCATATTTCCTACTAATGTAAATCCATTCTGTCACCAGAGAGAGATGATGATCCAATTCTTGCTTCTCTCTTGAGTGTCCCTGGCTGCTGAGGTCTAACATCCTGATGGCAGAGCTTCCATCCTTTCAGCCATTCCTTTTTTCCCCCTTCTCTGTCCTCACTTGCAGAACTTCCCCTCGTGAGCCTTCTGATGTGTATCCACAGAAGGAAGATTCTCTCCCTCTCCAGAAGGTTCAGAACAGGCAGCAGCCAGGACACAGCAGCCAGGGATCTTCTTGCCACCTTCTCTGCCACCCAGGGAAGCCCCTGGAAAGCGCACAGCCCACAGCTCCTCTTAACCTGAACACCTCTGGGTTGGGCTGTGTAACACAGGTGAATGACTGAGCATTTTTAAGGATTATAATCAACTTCACCACTTTCAAAAGTACTGTGGACAACAGTCTGCACCATTCCAAGTATATTCCCAATTTATAAAAACAAATTGTTCATGTTCTCAGGCACTGAAATGCAGCTTTTGTGCTCGACTGATGGAATCCATGTCCATCGCTACCTTGTGCTTCTCTCCAGCTTTCCTGTGTGCTTCATTAAGCACATGGTCAAGTAGAAGAACTCCCAAGCTTTTCTCCTGCTTCACTGACCACCTGCCACAAAAGCCACCTGCTTCACTGACCTCTGATGTGTTAAGGGAAATATACAAGACTTTTTAAAAGTTTATTTCTTAATTTTGCTCTAGTTTAATTATTTCCAACTAAATGACATAAGGAGATCCAAGGGTAGGACAAGCAAGTGTTCATGTAAGGTTATATAAAAGCATAGTACAGCTAGACAGCATTTCAGCCTGTTTCTCATTTAATATTTCACATCCTATAGATAGAAAAATGAGAAGGAAAAATGAGAAGACAACCCTTAGAAATTTAAATAAAAATGGGGTTGCTTTTGACATATATAAATTCCACCTTTTCAATTTACAGGATTGCCAGTCGTCTTGAATTTTGTCACAGGAGACTCCCAGTTTTCATAGACCTGTCATGTGCCCTGTCAAACAAACTTACAAGATATTGTAAAACGTGTAGAGGGAAGTATCTTTCTATTGTGGTGTGGGGATGACAGCTTTATGAATGATGTCAAGGAAAAATGTTGTTCTACAGAGCAAATATCTGGCAAGTTATTATACACTATTCACCCGCTGCCCACATTACTCAGATGTTTTAAGGCCTTGCTCTCCCTTCCTCGTGCTTCAAATTCAAATATTTTACTTTTTCATAGGCTATTTTAAAAAGATAAAGAACGGCCAACACAATAAACAACTAAAGTTTGGTAACTGGAGAGAGACTAATTAGGGGGTTTAGCCATTTTCTGTATAATGGAGATTGTAATAGAAACTTAAACCACAAATGTCCTGTAAGTGGCTGCATGTTTTCACTCATTCTCTGAAAGTAATAACACCATATTATCTGTACTCTCATATTTTGAAGGGCTTCTTTGAAACATCTGATGCAATAATCAATGCATGAACGAATACAAATACAAATATAAATCAAAAATAAATCCTGGCTCACACTGAGAGCTCTAATACAAACCCACGCCCTAAAAAGTTACAATAGATGCTTTTTACTCCCAACTTTTTGCAGCTCACAGTTATCTCTTAGCATTTGCTAGGATGCATCTTCTTCAAAAATATTAAAGGCAGCATGTTTTAAATGCTCATGTGCTGTTCTCTCAGTTAAAAAATACTATAAAACATGTCTGAAGTTTTCCATAGCTGGATGCCTGCCCACCTACATTTACTGACATTCACCACTATAACCTAAAAGTAAAGAGTCTTTATCCTAACTAAGATAAAATCAACCAATGGTACAGTCTGCAGAGAAAAGTTCTGAGTTTATACTTCTAAGAAATGGCCACACACAGCAACCAAAACAGAATTATCTAAAGAACAGCACAAGAACACAAAATACCTCTCAACCCTCTCTCACAAATAGCATGAGATTCCTTGAAAATGATAGGAGAAATGGGTGTGAATGTCTTTTTCTGCACAAAACAAAGCTGAATTCTACGTACTCAGTAACCCTCACTGATCCTCTCTTCTCTGATCTTGTTCAAGGTTTCTCTGAATCCAGAAAAACTTTCACCATCTCTCTCCTTCAAGTGTTTCTTCACATCTTCAAAGAACTCCAGTACGTCAAGCGTATGGACTGTGAAGCACTGACTTCAAAAGCAAAATAAAAGCCTGGTCCTCAGTCTATGGGACACATTCATGTGTCCACTAATTCTGCACTACAATTTCCATCAGTGTCCAACAGAGACATCAGGCTTAGCAGTACACTGTGTCCCAGATCTGGAATTCTCAGAAAGTACTGGCATCATGCTTGCCATCTGTCAATCAGTCCACAGGCACAGAGATGGCTGAAAGCAGGAGGTGACAAACTACAGTTGGCAACTGAAACCATCACAGCACTTCACGGAGGTGCTCGGGGTGCAGTAATAGTGATTTTGTTCACTCCCACCACATTATTTTCCACATAAAATTTTTCAGCCTGGAAAAGGGAAGGCCTCAAGGTGACTTAACTGCAGCCTTGCAGCACGCAAAGGGAGCCCACAAGAAAGATGGAGAGAGACTATTTACAACAGCATTTAGCAACAGGGCAAGGGGAAATGGCTTCAAATTCAAAGAGAGTAGGTTTTAGATTAGATATTAGGAATAAATTCTTTACTGTGAGGGTGGCAAGACACTGGAACAGGTTGCCTGCATTCCTTGATTTTATGAAATTCAGTGTTAGTCATTGATATGGTTGATCTCTTAATCAGTTTTGCTTTAAATCTTCCCTGATTTGCAGCAATGTGCCACCATAACATCTCTATGCATTCACTGAAATGCCCACCACTGTAATGTTAAAAAAAAAAAATTAAAACCCCTGAATTACGTTAACAGAATTTGTAAAATTATGTTCTGCAGTTTATCATTATGCTAAGGTATGGCTGATGTATGGTACTGACTTCAAAGCTCAAATATCTACAGACTTGTCTAAAAGATCTCCTTTTATCCCACAACACAGTGAGTCTTCCTCACTTCTGGAATACCTGTCCTGCACTCATCTCTAAGCCTGGAACTATGTGACAGGTAATAAACCTAGGATTAATCTAATGTATTTTAAGTCATTATTAATGGAATCCACTAATCTGCCTGTGCTTTTAAGTGGTTGTATCAGTCAAAACATGAAGAAATGTGACAGACAATTCCTGCATACGAAGTTCCAGGTTGCTGATTTATCCAGAGATGTGGAATGTTTACCTCAATCAAGCTAAGATGTTGGTGTCAAATGTCTTAACATATAGAAAAACTACTCAGAAATTCAGCTTTGTGCTGCTGCAGATACACAGCACCACATGGAGGAGAACACAAGGAACAGGAGAATGGATTGTAGTTTGATTTCCTGTGCAAGACCTAAAAATCACTATCTCTGAAAGATAAAAACCTCTTCCTTGTAAAAAAGCCCAATATTCCAAATATGGCCTGAAAATGTTCTCACTTCAAATTTTCTGAGTATTTTAACAGCAAATTACTCATTAAATTCACAGCTAAACAACCCAAAATTTGGTTCTGCTCTTAAAACAGCAGTTCCTTTGAAAGATTGTGATGGATGGTATAATAAGTGTTTTGCACAGCAATGTTTTCATGTTTTAATTACACACACACTCAGCAGAGCTCCCAGGTGTCTTTTCCTGCACCAGCTCACAAAGGATCCCTTTACCCACCCTTACTTTATCCACAACCTGAGAGTCTAAGGATTTTTATGAGGAAGATCTGACAAGCAAACAGCCAACAAGGAGGGCAAAAAGGATCCTTAGTTTTGGGTGGATGTTATTTCCAGACCTCGAAGGCTGCAGGAGAAGGGCAGGAGGGGTTACCAGACCACAGCAGAGATCTTCTCCTGCAGTCCAGGAATGTTTTCCAGGGGGATTCTGCCCCTCTGCTCTGCTGAGATCCCACCTGGAGTGCTGCATCCAGCTCTGGGGCTCCCAACATCAGAAGGACGTGGAGCTGCTGGACCAAGTCTAGAGGAGGCATCAAAGATGCTCTCAAGGCTGGGACACCTCTGCTCTGGAAACAGGCTGGGAGAGCTGGGGCTGTGCAGCCTGGAGAAGAGAAGGCTCTGGAGAAAACTCAAGAGCCCCTTGCAGTGCCTGAAGGAGCTACAGGAGAGCTGGAGAGGGATTTTGGACAAGGGGCTGGAATGATGGGACAAGGGGGAATGGCTTTAAACTGAAAGGGAGGAGGTTTAGATTAGATACAGGAAGAAATTCTTGGCTGTGAGGGTGATGAGGCCCTGGAACAGGTTGCTCAGAGAAGTCATGAATGTCCCATCCCTGGAAGTGTCCAAGGTCAGGCTGGATGGAGCCCCAAGGAACCTGGTTTAGTGGAAGGTCTCTCTGCTCATGGGACTGCGCCAAAATCAAAGGAATGTCTTCACACCACCGACACAGGGGGACAGTTTACACACACAAACACCAACCCTTGTCCCTTCACAACAAAAGATTCCCCATAATTATTCCACTTTCTGGCAATGTGCAGTCTCGAGTTTTGCCTGTTTCCATCCTTATCACCATCCATGAGCTTTTACAGCTTATTCTCTCCCCACCCTATCGCAAGAAGGAAGCCACTGGGGGGCGTGTCTGGCAGCCAGCTAAGGTCATCCCACAACACTGGAATTGTCTATAAAAACGCAGTTTTAATTTAAATGTTCATCTTACTAAACCTCAAATAGGTAATTTTCTTCTCTCTTAAAATGGCCTCAGAAAAATACTGCATTTAGTCACTCAACAGCATTCTAACATGAACTCACTTCTCTCCTGATTTCTTCGTATTTATGAATTCCTTTGATGTCATAATTTTAAACCATTCTTGAGTCTAGTGTACTTACTAATAATAAAGTGTACACTGAAAATAATGAGAAAAACACATATCTGATTCAGGATCCTAACAGGAACTCAAAAAGCCTAACAAATAAAATGCAGCATGTAGAAACTTAACAATACATTCTTGTACTTGTAAAGACTGTGAAGAACTAAATCTTTCTGGGTCTTCAACACTATGGCTCGTTCCAGTCATTATGCTTGTGTAATCCAAAAAAAATGAAGCATTCAGCACTTCACCAATGTCAAAATGACAGATTAAAATTAACAATAATAATTGCTCTCAATATTTACTTTCAATTGTCTTTCCTAACATATTGCCATTGAATCCTTTATTTTCTGTCCCTTTCAAATGATTAGTTCTCCTGTTCCAGCCCTTGTGTCATCATGGAGAACTGCTGACTTGGTCTAAATGCAAGCAGCTTGTCAGAAACATCACCAAATCTGAGTTAAATATAGGTGGTGAACCACAAAAAATGTGTCACTTACATTACGGCACCCTACCAGTTCTGAAAACGAAAGGAACTACTCATATTTTATATTTTTATGAAGTAGAAAACAAGATGTAAAGGGGGTTGAGTTACAGAAAGATTTCAGAACTGCATTTGAGTTGTGGAAAAAAATAGTATGTCGTTTAAAAGTCAGTAACAGTCGAAAGAAAGGAAATCCTTCATCTTTCAGAAGGCAGCACTCTTACTTTGGGACAAGGCACTGACATTATACCCTAGTATTTAAATAATTGCCGAAAGAATTGCATTTCTGATGAGACATAAAACCCGATCGCTTTCACATGTAGAGAAATGTTAAACCTTCATGTTTGGGACAAATTTCATTTGGACAATTACATTCCAACTAACTACTCCTGTGATTTCAAATGTCTAAGAGTCACCAAAACAAATGACAGCACCTTAGCTCTCACACGAGAACATGAGGAACTAGAAGGTCACTGAGATAAACAGCGGTGTATGGGTAGACAGTTTTAAATGTCAGCAAGGCAATTTGTGTAGGATATAAAATGCAACTGAGAATTAAGCAGCATTTGTGAAAACTATGCTGAAAAGTATATGGGATCTTTGGTTAAGTCATAGGCACATGGGGACTGCATTCATTAACCCATGAAATTAATTAAGTTTTAAACAGTAGGTCCTTTGTTTACTAACAAAAGCTACTTCCGTGTTAAGCGGAGTTGCTTTCTACAATTCGACCAAAGAAAGCCCTGTTTTATGTGCATAATCTGTATTTTCAGACACCAGGGAGCGGAGTAAGGATAATTCTTCAATGTTCCTTACAAGAAATACTACAAGCGCAAAGGAAATATGGGATCAGAGGGAAACAGGTGAACAAGACAAGGAGTTTTAAAAAAAAATTCATACAAAATAATGACTGACACAGTGCAGGAATGAAAACATTACCTAAGATACCCTTGAAAATGGGTAAAGTCAAAGCAACACATTGCTTAGAACTTATTAGGCAGGATTAAAAAAATGCAACAAACTTGTTTGATCTGTGAGAAGAGTTAATTTTACAATATCAAAGATACTTTGATACTTTGACAGTAATCTTACTCATTAGAAATGCTTGAAAGGGTCAGAATAGAAAGTGGATTTTTCATAGTATTCATATTTTTTTATATTGGAAAAATATAAACATATTTATATGTTTAAAACAACTCCATGCATCAAGCATTGGAATGGAACAAGGGTGTTTTGTTTGTTTAAAAAATGGGGCAAAACAAAGACTTTGGAATAAGGAAAGAAATAGACAAGAAGAAAATAAAATAACTAAACCCTCTTTTTGAAATATGACAGCAAAGTTTAGCACTTAGACTACAGTTTTTTAAGATAGCAGCCACTCAATAGACTATATCTGATTAAAAAAAAAAAAGTATAAAAGTACTTCTTTTATGGTGTAAAGAAGTACACCAGGAAAGTAAGACAATATTTTCTTACCAGATTTATTTACTTGAGATTACTTTCAAGACACATCTTGTATTGCCATTGGTGATATAAAATATCCTGCTAAAATAAGCTATCACTCCTCTGAAAAAGACATAACCACTGAAACAGCACTTGACTACTTGACATCTAACTACACCCATCTAGCAAACCACAATCATCTTGCTGAAAAAGCTTCTGAAGCCGTCTCTGAGTTTATACGCTTATCCCGGAGTAGATTTATAAATATTTTGTATATTCTGTAGTACTAAGTGTGTATCATGCTTATCTTTTGGAATAAATTAGCACCTAACGTAGTAATCCAAAAGGTTGGTTTCCTTTAGAAGGGAAGAGATTATCAGTCTGGTTTTTGATGCACCTCAAACTTACACTCTACCACTTCCATTTGATATCACAGACATAAAAGCTAGCCTTTCAATGACTCCACTAGAATTATCCTACTTTTTAACCTTTGATGGTAAATTCACTGTTCTTTAAACATGAGATCCACCTTTTCCTTTAGCTATCAATATTTTCTGTAACACCTTATTCTGTGGAACACTTCCGTAACATGTAAAAAATGCACAACCCATTTTAATCCTGAGATACAAAACTGTCTCGTAAAAGAAGGAGCTAAACACTGCAAGCACACGTTGAATAAATTTGTTTGCTCACCCTTAACACTTTTAAAAAATTTAGACATTTGCAGCACGACAGTGAAGTCATTTGCTCTGCAATATGGTATCTCCTCATGAAGGCATTTTGTATTTTTATAATAGGTATTTTTAAAAGACACATTAGTACTTGTAGTGAATGCAAGTCATTCATCTGAGACTCATAAAACACACCTATGCTCTGCTTAGGAAAGATGAATTTCCCAGTGCTTTCTCACAGTCCTCTGTTCCAACACACTTCAAGTGAGGAGAGGCAAAGTTTTGCCTCGATCCACAACTGCAGAAAGGAATTAGCTTCTAAACATACCCCAAAGCAAGACTAAACACAAATGATGTTAAATGTTGGGATCCAAAGTGATAATTCAACCTTATTTTTTTCATAAAGGAGGAAAGAAAGAAAAGAGAAAAGTAGGAAAATGCCAAGAGTGATGAGGAGAATCACACAAAATCACACACAGGATCACCAGGCTGGAAGAGACCTTCAAGATGACCAAGTCCAAGCCCTGCCCTAACACCACCTCAACTAAACCATGGCACTGAGTGCCACATCCAATCCTTTTTCAAACACATCCAGGGATGGTGACTCCACCACCTCCCTGGGAAGACGATTATAGACCTTTATCACTCTTTCAATAAAAAACTTTTTCCTAACATCCAACCTAAATTTCCCTTGGCACAGCCTAAGACTGTGTCCTCTTGTTCTGTCAGTTGTTGCCTGGAAAAAGAGACCAAGCCCCACCTGACTACAACCACCTTTCAGGGAGTTGTAGAGAGTGGTAAGGTCACCTCTGAGTCTCCTTTTCTCCAGGCTAAACAACCCCAGCTCCTTCAGTCGTTCCTCACAGGGCGTGTGTTCCAAGCCCTTCACCAGTCTTGTTGCCCTCCTTTGGACACATTCTCAACGTCCTTCCCGAACTGAGGGGCCCAGAACTGGACACAGCACTCGAGGTGTGGCCTCACCAGTGCCAAGTACAGGGGAAGAATGACTTCCCTGGTCCTGCTGGCCACACCATTCCTGGTACAGGCCAGGATGCCATTGGCCTTTTTGGCCACCAGGGCACACTGCTGGCTCATGTTCAGTCAGCTGTCGACCAGTATCCCCAGGTCCCTTTCTGCCTGGGCACTGTCCCCAGCCCACAGCGTTGCAGAGGATGATTGTGACCAAAATGCAGGACTTGGCACTTGGACTTATTGAACTTCCTCTTATTGGACTCTGCCCATCTATCCAGCTGTTCCAGGTCCCTTTGCAGAGCCCTCTTATCCTCCAACAGATCGAAGCACGCTCCCAGTTTAGTGTCATCTGCG
>VZRR01007625.1:6364-41347 GCA_013398015.1 Oreocharis arfaki
GGAACCGGAGCGCGCAGCCCTGTGCCCGTGGGACGTGGAGCCGCAGCCAGCCTGGGACATGGAGGTCTGGTACCCCAGGGCATGGAGCATCGGTCCCCCCGGTGCGCGGAGCTCCGGTATCCCGGAGCACGGAGCGTCAGCCCCCCGGGAACACGGCGCTCTGGTGTCCCCGTGCCCGGAGCCCCGACTTCCAGTGCATGGAGGTCCGATACTCCAGACATGGAGGGATCCCAGGGCCCCAAGCCCCTGGTACTCCAGGACATGAGGCATCGATACCCCCGGTATGCGGAGCCCTGGCTCTGTAGTGTGCGGAGCCCAAATTCCCCCGGATGTGGAGCTCTGATCCCTTGGTGCATGGAGGCACAATTCCCAGACACATGGAGCTGCAGTTCCCCGGTGCATGGAGCTGGAATTCCCAGGCACATGGAGCTGCAGTTCCCAGGCACATGGAGCTGGAATTCCCTGGTGCATGGAGCCCTGGCACTGCAATGGATGGAGCCCCAGGCTCCCCTCCAAAGGGTGCTCAGGTACCTGCTCCGTGTGGAGCTGGATTTCCCTGCCTGGCCCCAGAAAGGAGCCCCCTGCCTGGGGGTTCCACTTCCACCCACTCACCCTGCCCAGCCTTCCACAAGCTCCTCAAGTTCCTCAGGAGTTCACTGTTTTCTGCTTTTCCATCCCTCGTCACCTCGTGTGAACTCCTGGAGTCGCTCTGTGTTTGTTAAAGCCGTTGGTTGGGATGAGCCCCACGAGGGACGATAACGCAGCCCTGGGTCCTGGAGCAACAGCTCCTGGTGTCAGCGAGGCCTGGGCAGGTCAGGGAGCTGCCACAGCTCCTATCTCCCGTCTCCCGGTGGTGAGTGTTGTTTGGCCATGCAAAATCCACTGGATGAGTTCAGATCTCCTCTTCCATTAGCAAACACACCTTGGATCTGCTCCAGATGCATCTGGGCACGGCTCGCTGCAGAAAGCAGAAGCAGTTTGAGCCTGTGACACCCCTGGCTGAGCTCAGCGTTTGCTGCCGAGAGCTGTGACCAGGAAAACTTCACCCCACGCCCTCTGGAGAGCCCCTGCCATGGTCAGGGACACCTTCCACTATCCCAGGCTGCTCCAAGTCCCATCCAGCCTGGCCTTGGACACTGCCAGGGATCCAGGGGCAGCCACAGCTTCTCTGGGCACCCTGTGCCAGGGCCTCCCCACCCTCACAGGGAGGAATTTCTCCCTAATATCCCATCCAGCCCTGCCCTCTGGGGAAGCCATTCCCCCTTATCCTGGTCCTTGTCCCCAGTCCCTCTCCAGCTCTCTCAGAGCCCCTTTAGGCCCTGGGAAGGGCTCTAAGGTCCCCCTGGAGCCTCCTCTTCCTCAGGCTGAACAATCCCAACTCCTGTTAAGCTCTCTGCTGCCAGACACAGCCCGTGCTCCCTTCACAGCCATTCCCTCACAAACTAAGATTTTCCCTGAACTCAGATTATCTCTTTGGCACCAGAAAAACCCTCTTGGGGCAGCTGTTCCAGGGAAGCAAACACGGAGGAAGGGCACAGCCTTCCAGTGGAGCTGGGGCTCCGCAGCACTCTCACTCCCTGGGATGGGCTGGACGGGTTTCTCTTGTGACCTTACAACCACAGCACTCAACAATGAGCTGTTCCAGCAACTCCTCTTCTTCCTGGCAGATGGAATTGCTGATGGAATTTATCTGCCTACTCGTGGAAATAAATAAGCAGCAGCTTATTTCCTGGGAAAAGGGACCTTTTCAGCCTGCCAGGCAGCTCTGCTTCTGCCTCTCACCGACGGAGGGGTCGGAACAGGGGGTCTGTGTCACCCCTGTCTTGTTTGTGACCCCCCCACGATCCCACCCTTACTGCAGGAGACTCCACCCCATTTTCCTGGAGGCTGAGTGGGGTTCCCAGGCCCCTCATCCCAAGCAAGCCCTGGCAAAGCAGCAGCTTTCACCAGGATGAGCTGCTGAGCGCTCCCCCTGCTCCAGCCCACAGCCAGGGATCTCTCCTCCTCAGACGTGGGGTCAGTCTGTCTCCGTCAGAGAAGGGCACAAAGGTTGCACCAAATCGGGCTCGCAGTGATCCAGCTGCCAGGAATCATGGTTAGAAGACAGCATTCCCGAGATTCCTGTCTGAGCTCCCGGTTTATCCCCCACCTCAAAGGGTTCCAGCTGCACCCACGAGCACAGACCGGACTGTAACATCCCAAGGAAATCGGTTTTCCCTGGGATTGTTCAACCTTTCAAGCCACGCTGCTGACTCCGACTGCAATTTCCATCTGCACAGAACTTTCCTAGGACCCCTTTCCAAATGTGATGTCAAAGGGCTCTGGAATATCACCCGGGAGGTGACTCCACATCCGCTTGTGGCTCGGAGAGGTTCAGGGCTGATCCGTGCCCGGCACAGGAATCACCACCTGGATTCTGGATTCCCCCGGGAGACTCTGGGTTTGCCTCTTTTCTGGACACAGAGGCCATCAGTGATTTAAAAGTGCTTTGGGATCCTGATAGGCAAGGTGTTACTAGCCAGGGAGCACAAACTGGGAATATGGAAGCTTGGGAACAAACTTTAATCAGCTTAACCAGGCAATTAAAGAGCTGTGCTGAGTCTGGAAGTTTCTGTTCCGTTCAGGATTTTAACACTTCAGTGTGAAGTGGAACAAAATGCCCCAAATTTCAACATCCCCCTTCCACGAGGGAAAAGGAGCACAAAAATTTCCCTGCAAATCCACTGGAACGTTTCGTTTCAGTCTCAGCTGAGGAAACACATGCACTTTAAACCCTTTAAAAAAAACACCAAACAACCACATTTGAAATATCTTATTTCAACACCAGAAGAATGCAGCTCCCCAGCCAGAGCCCTGGGCTCGGGATAGAAGCCCCAGAGCTGGTTTTGTCCCCCTAAAAGAGGGAAAAGTGTCATGATCCAGCTCTGCCTCCCTCAGAGCCCGAGCCAGCACCTCCTGCCCACTGCTGCAGGTTGGATCAGGCCCTTGGAGAAGACACAAAACTCCTCCTCTGGCCAGCCTGGATTTTGTGTCTGATCCAGAACTAATGGATTTGGCTCGCATTCCTCGCTGCTGGCTTTTATCTGCTCTCCCTTTCAGCTGGGAATTGTGCTACCAACCTCCTGTCACCCAGAGGGTGTTAAGTGGCTCCAAGAGGGACAAAGGCCCGGAGAGCTGCCAGATTGCCTCTCTCCAGAAGCTGGAAGGCAGAGGGTTTTTTTTCTCCCTCCTGAAAGACCACGAGCTGCTGGCTACGGATCCACCTTTATTCAGGATTTATAGAACCCGAACAAGGCTTCGAGCAACAACAAAACTTTTCAACGGTGGAAGGGGATATAAAGAAAACAGGCAAATGGAGTCTTGGTGTTTGAAATAGCCATTTTCCAAAGGAAAAAAGAGCCTAAAATGGGATTTCAGTTCTTCCCTTACAGCTGTTCTTGAAACTTGACAGTTTAATTCAAGGGGCACCACAGTGTCACCTCCTGATAACACAGAAAAAACACCCAATGCTACCAGAAAACAAAAGGAAAAGTCGATTTCCAAGTATTCTAACTGCTAAGAGAGAAGGAAAACAGGCCATTCTAACTGCAGAACAGTTATTTGGACGCTGAACAAGCAAAGGAACTCTTAGGAGAATAAAAGTGTGTTTAGTTTGTAAAGTTTCCCAGTGCTGAGGACAAGGGCAGGATCCCCGGGGAGGGATTTCTCTGCTGGCTGTGCTCCAGAGGCTGCCGGGGGCTCTGCAGCCAAAAATCCACCTCCCAGCACCCCAAACCTTCCTCCCCCACAAACTCCATCCTGGTCTCACCTTCCACAGGTCCTTCTTCAGCTGCTGGAATTCTTCCATGTGGTTGTTTCAAAGCTGTCGTCACTGGGGAAAATAAAAGTGTCCAACCTTCAGGAGATCCCTTATGTGAAACCAGGAATTTTGGGACGCTGTCCGTGGTGTTTGGGAAAGGCTCAAGGTGGCAGGTGATGGGAACTGCCACTTCCACCACTGCCCCAAGTCCCACAGCCTCCTTCTTGGAGATATTATTTCCACTTCTTTTAGTCCAATCCCACTGTCCCTGCCCAAAACCTCAGCCCCCAGGTTTCACCAGCAAATCCATGGGATTGCTCGCTTCCCTTGTTCCAAACTCCCCCATTTTCCCTTTAACACCACGTTCCTGAGCCTCCCCTCGGACAGGCAGAGCCGTGTTGCCCTCACTGCTGCACTCCAGGCAGCGTGCAGGGCATTAACCTTGGCTCCCCGTGTCCGCAATGGATCTGCTGCTTCCCAGTCCTGGCGTTCAGCTCCCCAAATTGTTGGTCCCCGGGGGCCAATTTGCCACCGAAATAATCCATTTGTCGCTGCAGGATTTGCAATCAAGGCTCCGCTTTTGCAGCCAGAGCCTGCAAATGCAGCCCGAGTTTCTCCACGATTATTAGCTCCATCCATTTCGGGAGCTTCTCTGCACGGAGGGTGGGATGATAACAGACCCTCAGGGGCAGAGCTGGGAGGCTTGAGAGGCTCAGCTAATTGGAAATTAAAGGCAAGAAAGAAATTCCTTGACTCTTAGCCCAGGAAGATATTAAGCTTTTAGCGTTCAGCATAATAAATATAAAGGAAGGAACATCACAGCCCTGAACTCCAGCATTCCTTTGGCATTTCTGGCTCGTAGCTGGAGAAGAGAAGCCACCACCAGACCAGTTTGGCTGCTGCAGGTCCCTGAGTGGGCAGGAAATCCCTCCTGCCCCATTCCCAAACTGGGAAGCTTCAGGCCAGCAGCCCTGGATGGTTTTTAACGTGGCCACTCCGTGCCCTGAGTGGGTACTGGGGGGCTGCAGGCACCATCCCCACCCCTGGGCTGGCCCTGGTTCCCTCCTGGCCTCTGAGCTGCACCGTGTGAGCTGGGAGACTGATCCATGGTAAAAATAATTCCAGGAAAACAAACCAAGCTATTTTTAACCCAGGTCAGTCCCATGATCCAGGAGGCGAACCTGGGGGAGTGCCCCAAAGCAAGGTGTTACTCCCTTGGCTTACAGGTGAAATCACAGACTGCATTTCTGGTAAATTACTTTATTTTTCCTCATTAGTTCTTCATCTCACAACTCTTAAATCTGTACCTTTTTTAGGAAAGGCATTGATTTAAAACTCCTCCTATTAGCCAGCTGTAGAACAACTATTCCTGTTTGAACTTAAAGCAGAAGCTTTGTCACATTATAAACCCTGATTATTTATTATCTGCTCCATGTCCTTTTATTCCAAACAGACACTCCATGGCTTCACTCACTCGCTCTCTAGTGCAAAGTCTCCCTCCAGTATCTGTGTCCTGAGATTACTCCAGAGAGGAATGAGGGTTTGCTGTGCTGGGAGGACGGACAAACCCCCTGGCTGCCCAGAGCAGGGTGGCTTGTCCCAGCAGGTTCCAGGGGCAAAGCAGGATCCTCCTAAGTGCAGCTGGCAAAGAGAAAAGGAGGAAGCAGCAGGCAGGGCACGGGGAAGAGGTGTCCAGAGCACTGCCAAGGGGTGCTCACAAGGGATGGGGACTGAGGAGCGTGGCCAGGCCAGGGCCCAGCTCTGATGCTGGGGGAACTCTTCCTAAGCAGCACAAAACCCCACAAAGTGTGGTGGCCTCACCAGGGTTCGAGGGCTGATGGGGTTCCCAGGGAGCTGCAGCCATGGACTCCCTGCCCTGGTGGGAGCTCTACAGCGAATGCAGGGCTCTGGCAGTTCTGGGCCACAGAACTGGGGAATCAAAGTCCTTAAGGTTGGAAGAGACCTTTGAGATCATCGAGTCCAACCCTCAGCACCACCACCACGGCCACCTCGAGTGCCACATCCACATCTTTTCGACACTTTCAGGGATGGGGATTCCACCAGTGCCCTGTGCCCAGTGCTTTTCACCCTTTCCGTGACAAAAATTCCCTGATACTCAACCTAACCCTCCCCTGGCACAACTCTCCTCCTGTCCCTGTTCCCTGGCAGCAGAGCCCGACCCCCCCCGGCTGCCCCCTCCTGTCAGGGAGTTGTGCAGAGCCACAAGGTCCCCCCTGAGCCTCCTTTGCTCCAGGCTGAGCCCCTTTCCCAGCTCCCTCAGCCTCTCCTGCTGCTCCAGCCCCTTCCCAGCTCCATTCCTTTCCCTGGACATGGAGAAGCACTAAAGCAGAGGTGGAGCAGCCCCAGCAAACAGGGAGTTACTGGTTTTATCTGCTTTCCTGTGCTGACAGACCCACAGCTGCTCCCAGTGCTCACCTGAGCTCTGAGGGAGCGGCTGGCCGGACCTCCCGAGCCGGGAGCTGTGTGTAATCAAGGAGGAATGTTATGGATGAGCTGGAAATGCCATGATGCACTTGAAGGACAATTAGGAACATCCTAAGAAATGTGGGCTATAAACAAATGCCACTTGCAGGGACCCAGGAAATGCTGGCTGGGGTTCCTGAGGGAACAGCCAGAGCTGACTCGAGTGCTGTTCTTGTCCCAACCTCATGGGATTATCCAGCTCCATGAGACACACAGGAATTACCGTGGAGGGGATTACAGGTACATAAACCATGGGAATGGGGACAGTGGGAGTGTTTGGGATTGCTGGAGGGTAGGAACAAGCAGCTGAGAGCCTGGAGCAGGCGGGAGCACAGCAGCTGGCACAGAAGCAGAGCTCTCAAGCAGCTCCAAGCTTAGCCTGGGAAGGAAGTTCAGCTGTTTCCAGGTACAGAGCACCTGGATTTTAGGAAAAACAGGTTTTCCTAAGGCAGCACAACGTCACCCAGAGAGGGAATGTGTACTGTGGGAAACACTGGAGGGGTGGAAGTGGAGCTGTTGGTGGGGCAAATGGAGAATCCTGGAATCCTGCAATGGTTTGGGTGGGAAGGGGCCTTAAAGCTCATCCAGTCCCACCCCTGCCATGGGCAGGGACACCTTCCACTAGCCCAGGCTGCTCCAAGCCCTGTCCAGCCTGGCCTTGGGCACTGCCAGGGATCCAGGGGCAGCCACAGCTGCTGTGGGCACCCTGTGCCAGGGCCTCCCCACCCTCACAGGGAACCATTCCTTCCTTATATCCATCCTAAATTTCTCCTCTTCCAGTCTGAACCCAAACATGCTCAGGGTTCCCTGCAGCTGCTGCCCTGAGGGCCCAGAGGAGCCAGGTTTTGCTCCAGACATGTTTATGGGAGACAGGGCAGGGTGTGGAAGAGGCTCCGAGGCAGAGCAGGAATGTGCCCTGCGGAACTGAGCGAAGGCTCCGTGTTCCCCAGGAGCTCTGGCTAAAGGAGAGCTACACCCAGGCTGGGGAAAGTTTGCACAAGGAGAATTCCTCGGAGAGCGTGCGCTGGGAACAGGGTCAGGAGTTAAAGGCTGATGCAAAGGGGCATTTCTGAGCCTGCCCCTGGCTGGGCCCAGAGCACGAGATGGGAGCTGTGACTTGGACCAGCTTCAGACCCGGATTTTTGAAACCTGAAATGAACACCTGACCCCCAGCTCCCCACAAATGTTCTGCACCAACAATGAGGCAACAGAATCCTGCAGTGGTTTGGGTTGGAGAAGACCTCAAAGCTCATCCAGTGCAACCCCACTTCCACTGTCCCAGGCTGCTCCAAGCCCCGTCCACCCTGGCCTTGGACACTGCCAGGGATCCAGGGGCAGCCACAGCTTCTCTGGGCACCCTGTGCCAGGGCCTCCCCACCCTCACAGGGAACAATTCCTTCCCAATATCCCATCCATCCCTGCCCTCTGGCAGTGGGAAGCCATTCCCTGTGTCCTGTCCCTCCATCCCTTCTCCAAAGTCCCTCTCCAGCTCTCCTGGAGCCCTTTCAGGCACTGGCAGGGGCTGTAACCCCAATCCAGCACTTACCTGGACACAATCCTCACCTCCCCTTAAACCATAACCTAGGGAATGTTTGCAGCTGCACATGGGAGGAAGTCAGGGCGCTCTCCCCGGATCCAACCCCTCAGCTGTGAACAGGGGGGACCCCTTGTTTGCACCCAGAACTCACAGATTTAGGGAGAAAGGGAAAACAAGCTGATGTCCAGAGTTCACAAGGGAAATCAAATGTTAAAACAACAAGTTACAGGCAAACAAAACACGGGCAGTTTGGGCAGGGCTCTCTGGCAGCTCCGAGCTTCCTGAGCCGTCCCATGGCTCCTGTTGGGGCACCCGAGTGAGCAAGGCTGGGGGGAAGGAGCAGGAGTGATCCGTGGCATTTCGGAGCTGATGGCAGAGCCGTGGCTGTCCAGAGAGCTTTTCCAGCTGAAACAATCCTCACTGGAGTTACCATTTAGGGAAGCAACCGGGAGAAGAGAGGAGTAGAGGCTAAACCCTGAGCACGAGGAATATAAACACCGGCCCTTTGGAAGAGCAAGTGATGATATCATGCACGCATCACACCCTTCCTGTGTAAACAGGAGTGCCAACAGGAGCAGAAGTGCTTTGGAAACTGGATGTCCGGCTGCCTCGGGCTCTCTGGGTAGCTCTGGAGGGCTGCAGCCATCAGTGAGGCCAAGGGCACTTCTTAGGATCAGACTCTGGCGCTTTCAGGCACTTCCCAAGCTTCTCACAGCCCGGAGGGGACCAATTCTGGTAAAAAACAAACAAAAACAGACAGGAAGATGATTCACACCAAGTATCTGCTAAGCTCTCACCCCGACCAGCTCCTTACGGTGCTCACAAAGACACTTTTATGTCCTGCCTGAAAAATGGAACTCCTCTTGCAGCCGAAGCCTCTGGGCTCATAAACTTCCCCACTCCAAACACTGCTCAAAAAAAAGCTGGAGGGAAGGCTACAAATCCTGTGCAGCAGATGATTCCCTCTTCTGGGATACCCCAGTCCTTCCTGGCCTCTCCTGGTCCAGTTTGCTGGTGACCCTCCTCTCTCTCCTGCAGGAGCACAGAGCAAGCAGACCAGGAGTTTTGGTGACACTCCCAGTCTTCCTGGGATTCCAGGAGAGTTCCCATCCTCGGCACCACGAAATCCAGGCACTTTCTCGAGGCAGCAAAAGGCAGCAGAAGGCCAAGGGTGTGAGGGAGATAAGAGTGCTGGTATTTTAATGAGCATTGTGATGGATGAATCCATGAGCAGATGGAGCAGGAAGCATTCCTGAGACACCTCTTCCAGTGCCTGCACACCAAAACCATTTGTTCTCCTTGCTCCCACGTTTCTTGAGCTACCTGGATGTGTGCAGCAGGGAAAGGACACCAGCAAGGAGATCCAGTGCCAACCTCAGCTTCCAGAGGGATTCGTGGAGGAAGGAATTTGGAAAAATGAACATTTTCAATTTCACTGAGGTTTTGCCATTTAACATTTGGGATTGTGGTCACGGGAAGGGCAGGTAACAATTCCCATCCTGCCTTCAGGAATCTTTTGTGTTCACTGTCTGCCCCTCCCTCCCTCAGGTCTGTCCATCCACGGGACATTCCTGCTGTCCCCTATTAAAGGCCGGTTCAACTCTGACCCTCTGCCTTTCACCTTGCTGATTCTCACCCCGCAAGTGTTTATGTCTTCATGGAATTAAATTCCTGCGGAAAAAGAAAAGCTCAACCCCGGGAAAAAAAAAAAACAACGCTGGAGCAGGTTTGTGTTCCATGGAGCTGACAACAGATGGCAGTGAGACACCAGCCATTCGTGCGGAGGCGCAGCCACAGAGGGAGCTGTGCTGGAGGCACCTCTGCACCGAGGGCTCCGCAGGCCTGCAGAACAATTAATGCCGGTTCCTAAACCTGCTGCTCGCGTTTAAAATGTGCGGCCACGGCTGGGAAATCCAGAGCGCTCTGCAGAAGGAATCGAGAGCCAAAGGAACGCACGAAACGCCGGTTCCTTTGAAAGAGCAGAACAACGACTGGTCTGTGCTGCGCTCCCGCAGTCCCAGTCCCGTCGCTGGTCTGTGCTGGGAGCCCTGGGGACACCGGGTGTGCTGCGGGCCGGGCCAGCCCCGAGCTGCAGGGGACGGCTTCTCCCACGCTTCCCCGGCAGGAAAACCCAAGAGCCGGCCCCGGGGGAGCTCCCTGGACACTGCTGAGGGATTCAGCACAGACGGGCTGCAGGCACCTCCCCTGCTCCTGCGCCTCCATCAATCCACGGCTGCAGGAGCCCCGGAGTGATCCATCTGTGTCCTGGAATCCTGCAATGGTTTGGGTGGGAAGGACCTTAAAGCTCATCTCATCCCACCCCATCCATGGGCAGGGACACCTTCCACTATCCCAGGCTGCTCCAAGCCCTGTCCAGCCTGGCCTTGGGCACTGCCAGGGATCCAAGGGCAGCCACAGCTTCTCTGGGCACCCTGTGCCAGGGCCTCCCCACCCTCCCAGGGAACAATTCCTTCCCAATATCCCATCCAGCCCTGCCCTCTGGCAGTGGGAAGCCATTCCCTGTGTCCTGTCCCTCCATGGCCTTGGACACTTCCTTGAACACTTCCACACACTTTGATTATGTAAAATACAATTCTTCCCTCTCCCAAATGTATCAAACACCCTTATCAAATCAACAGGTGACAGGAGATAGAGTCAGTAAACGAAATTTACCTTCCAGCATCCCCCAAAACCAGATTTAGGCCCCAGTCCACCCCAGCAACACAATCACCCCAAAAAGATTTGCTTATCTTCATTTCTGGTCTCCAAAGGCAGCAATCTGGTGCCTGACATTTCAGTGTGGTGACCATGGAGTTATCCTGTGGGGAGTGTACACAGATTGGAAAACTCACAAGGCTTCCTGCTGGGATCCAAACATTTCTCCTGGGATTGGGATCCCCCCAGCCCACTTTCTGCCTCTGATGGCCTCCAGTTTGTGAAGCAGTTTGGGAAGAAGTGCCTTTGCAGTGCAGGGCTCTGGCAGCAGCCAGGCCCTGGGGACAGTGCCTGAATCCCAAAGGTCTCAGAGCAGCAGAGAACAGAGTTTATTAAGGGAAAAGTTGAATAAGGAAAGAAAACAGCACAGGAACAATGGGCCCTCAAATCTTTTTCCTATTTAACATCCAAAAATAAAGAGATGGGACAAAGCTAAGGAAGATCTTTGCCTTGTTACTGAGGGGACACAGCTCCACGTTTTGTTCCTCACTGGTGACAGACCAGAGGCAGCAGGTTCTGACTGATTCAGGAGATTATTTCTGCATCAGGATGATTTTGCCTGTTACTATTTTGTGTCAGCCCACAGACACATTCCCTCAGACTACACAGCCTCCTGTCAAGTGATAGCCTCCCCTAGATTATCCAGTTCCTTTCCCAGGTTCTCAAAAAACCAGGCAGTGCTTGACAGGGGAGCCAAACTGAAACTTTCCAATGGGAACTTGAAAGAGAAAACAGAACTGAGAATGTTCGATTTCAATAAAGACCTTGGAAAATTCAGGCCATGGGGGGGGAACTGGAGGAGACTGAGCAAGACTAAAGATACATCACTGAAAAAGAGGCACTGTCCCATGGAGGACTCAAAACAAAGAGGGCAGGGTTGGGGGTGGTATTGGGAAGGAATTCCTCCCTGTGAGGGTGGGGAGGCCCTGGCACAGGGTGCCCAGAGAAGCTGTGGCTGCCCCTGGATCCCTGGCAGTGTCCAAGGCTTGGAGCAGCCTGGGACAGTGGAAGGTGTCCCTGCCCATGGGACTGGATGAGCTTTAAGGTCCCTTCCCACCCAAACCATTGCAGGATTCCATGACTCTGTGACTTGTGAGACTTGCAGCAGGGGGTTAGAAAGGAGAAGAAGGATCTGCCCTGTCCCTAAGGAAGGAAGCCACCAACAGGTGACCGTGCATCTCTTCTCCACCCCTTCCCAGCAGCGACATTTTGTGACACCTTTACAAAACGTGTTTTAATCCAAGGATTCCCCAGTGCATTTGTGCTTTGGGCACTCACCATGACAGCCTGGTCACACACGTTCAGCTGGGGCTGGCCTGGCACCAGCGTGGCCTTGTGCTGCTGGACCAGCCCCGAGATGTGCTCCACGGCCCGCTGGTATTCCTCACTGGCAAAACTGGAATGGGAAGGACACAGAGGTTACTGCTGGGGCTTCCCTGTGGTGGTGTCCACATCACCACGCTGGGCCACAACACTTTCCCTGGGCCACAAGGAGGGAGGAGATGTGCAAACATCCTCCGGCTGCCCACGGGTGTGTAGGGAATGAAATCCAGGCTGACAGGGTGCAGGTGCTCTGCTTAGGGCAACGGGGATGGCGGTGGTTTGTCCTCCCCAGAAATCACCTGGCTCCTGGCAGATCAGCTCAGCTTTCCAAACTGCTGGTCCAGGGGCCCCAAATGTCTCCTCCTCGTGCAGATCTGCTGCGAGCTCATGTGGATTCCCAAGGGAGTCGTGTCAGCAAATAAAAGGGCATTTCTGGGTCGTCCTCGAGCTGTCCCTTAAATAATGATCAAGGGAGACTTCCCAGACACAGGACAAACACTTTCCCAGACAGCTTAGGACAGAAATTTCCCAAGGCAACCCTTCCAGCGTGTCCCACCTGAGGTCACCAGCTCTCCACACTCACTCCCCACTCTTCCAAGAGCTCTCCTGGAACACCTGCCCCAGGCGGAGGCGTTTGTTGTAGGGAAGCGAAGGGAATGTCAATATTTTGTTTCACAAGAGTGTTCTCAGGAAGGGTTTCAAACACAGCCCCGGGCCAGTTGAACTCCACAATCACCAAGGAAATGAACTAAAATTATGCAAACAGAGAGCAGAAGAATAGAAGGGCCTTGTCCAAGACAAAAATACCTCCCCCATTCCACAACATCCCGAGGTTCTGCCCCATCCACATTCTTCCAGTGCAGCTTGATTGTTCCAAGCTGGGACCCATCTGCCATGCCCCAAACGTGGCTATAAATTACCAGATCCTGATCCACCCGATTCCTCCAGCAGGTACTTGCTGGAGTGGCTCAGGGTGCACTTCCCTAACGCCTCAAGTATTTCTAAAATGCAGGATTCCTAACAACGATCTCACTTTGTCCATCGCGTTAAGAGTCACTTAAAAAACCACCCAAAAACCCCACAGAGAGCGGCAAATTCCTTCTGAAGATAAAAGAAACAATGCAGCTGGGTCCTGACCTCGGGCTCCCTCTGCTCCCAGGCCGAGCTGGCCACCAGCCCCACACTCCAGCTAATTTCCTTCTTTGCAAAACAATCACATTTCGAAGGCCAGCAACGTGCCAAGAGTTTCCAGTAAACCCTATAAATATCCCACCTCGGCAGGCAGCCAGGGAGAGGCTGATTGTGGGGCTGGGCTGAGCTGTGCTGATAGAGAGGCGGAAGGGAACGTGGGATGAGGAGCTGGAGCAAACGGAGCTGCTGCTCTCGCACCCAGCCGGCTGCATCCTGGTGGAGAGAGCTGATGGACCACCCTGAAATCCAGAGTGTCCTGAGAAGCTCCCAAATTTCGTAGAATCAGACAACCCTGCAATAGTTTGGGTGGGAAGGGATTTAAAGCTCATCTCATCCCACCCCCTGCCCTAGGCAGGGACACCTTCCGCTGTCCCAGGCACCAAGCCTCAATGTCCAGCCTGGCCTTGGGCACTGCCAGGGATGCAGGGGCAGCCACAGCTTCTCTGGGCAGCCTGTGCCAGGGCCTGCCCACCCTCACAGGGAGGAATTTCTAACCCTACTCTCCATCAATAGGAGCCCATTCCCCCTTGTCCTGTCACTACATGCTCTTATAATGGAATTTCCTTGCTCCTCTCCCCGTGCATCCCACCTCAGCTCTCCCAGCACCCCGCTGCTCACTCCTGCACTGCTCCAGAGAAGTCTGGGAGCTGCCAAAGGCCATCTCTGAGTCACAGCCTGACTCAGGGCAGCAATCCCAGTGCTGCATCCCCATGGCACAGTGGCCTTTCCACCTGGTGTGGCTTATCTGGGAGCCTTCTGGTTGAATTCCAAGGGGATGCAAATAAAAAAACCCAACCAGATTTTTTGAGGAGCAGAGAGAGTTTAAAGCTAAACTGGGCTGACATGGACACAGGAGAGGGAAGGATGGGGAGACAAACACTCCAAGGAGGATGCCTAAAAGAAGGGGAACTCCAGGGATGCACATCCGAGCTGGAGATGGGATGAAATAAGGAAGTCAGAAATACTGCACAACCCACACACTCCAGTGATGGAATGGGAGCTGGAATCAGTTTAGGAGATGTGTTTCAGTGATTCAGGTTTCGAACAGACCTACAGCACCAGGATCTGAAAGCATTTCCAAACCCAAAGTAATCCCACTTCATTAACATCCTCATATTAAGGATTAATAGGAATTAATAAATATTTTAATCAATTGTTAGATTCCCCAGATATTGAATCATTTCATGCCTCCTCCTGCTGCTCTCGTCTCTCGTGTTTATTTCTGTCACATCCTTGTGTCATCTCTCCGGCACTTAAGATTTTCTTTAGAAAGTGGACCCCTAAGATAAAATACTGCTGGTTACTAATTAGGCTCCACAGCATCTCTGCAAGTATTGGAGAGCTCGGTTTCATCCATGGAAATGGCTTTTCCGACGCAGGATTCCAAACGAGCCGTAATCTGGACAGAGCAGTGGAAAACACAGCTGTGCTCTGGATGGAGGAGGAACAGTGTGCTGTCATGACTGCTGCTTTTTGCTCCAAATATGCCAGTCCTGGAGCAAGGAAAAAAAAATCCCTTTTGCTCTAAACTCAGCTCCTGTATTTATCCACAGCTTTGTGGCTCATCAGCAGCATCAGACACGGGAATGCCATGGAGTAACAATGTTGGCTGGAGTCATTTAAATCAGAATTCTAGAGTGGTTTGGGTTGGGAAGGACATCAAAGATCATCTCATCCCATGGGCAGGGACACCTTCCACTGTCCCAGGCTGCTCCAAGCCCTGTCCAGCCTGGCCTTGGACATTTCCAGGGATCCAGGGGCAGCCACAGCTGCTCTGGGCACCCTGTGCCAGGGCCTCTCCACCTCCCAGGGAACAATTCCTTCCCAATATCCCACCTGACCCTGCTCCATGGAGGTTGGTTTTCTTTTCCTGACCCCATGGAGATCCCCATTCCATGGGGTTTGCTTTTCCTGCCTTGACTCCATGGAGATTCCTGGCTCAGACAAGCTCAGTTTTTCCTCACATATTCCTGTTCAGCTCCATAACGTGTCCCAAAATCCCTCATCCATGGATTTGTGAAGTATTTACTGACTGCACAGGAGTTAAAACTGCCTCCAGCCCTTAGCAAGTGCATTTTGAGACAAAATCTGCACGAGTGCCTCGAATTTGCATGCAAAATGGGGATAATTACCTCGTGGTAATCAGTCTGAGTTGTTAAGGGAGCTGGGAACCTCTCCTACCTGGAGTCCCATCCTTTCCTGGAATGCATATGCAGGCCTGGGCTGCAAGGCAAGGTTCGCTACATTCCCCTGCTCCAAGAAGAGGTGGAATTATCTGTACAGGTGTCTGGGCACCATTGTCTGTGAGGATGCAGCCCTGGGCGTGCTGCATTTCGTATTCCAGTTCAGCAATCCCGGGGAGGAGAGCTGGGAATAGCACCGCAAGAATGAGAGGGTGAGCAGGTGGCGCGGTGAGGAGTTTGCTAAAAGAGATCCCCCGGCGCCCATGAAATTATTCCACGCTCAGAACGAGGGAAAGGAGTGGACAAAGTCCAGGGTCATTACACTAATTGACACTTTTACCTCCGGGAAGCCCCTGGAGATGCAATCAGGGCTGGCTCGGAGCGCGGGGTCCCAGGCACAGGTGTGGGCTGCGCTTCCTTCATTTGCTGTAATTGTGCCTTGGCAATCTGCTCCCGTCCTGTCCTCCCCCCACGGCTCCTCTGGAACCTGCTCTGCTGCTTAACCCCAGCGTGCCCACCCGGCAAACCCAGCTCTGCAGGGAGGAGGGGTTGTCTCACACGGGGTTAAAACTCTGCTTTCATCCTGTGGTCCTTGGGCCTTTCACCTCCGGGGCCAATTCTCTGCCATCCTTAAATGAGCCCTCAAACAGATCAGCACCCAAACAAATCCGGGAGTGTTTCCAGCAGGATTTCCCACGTTTTGCCCCTCACCCTGCTGAGGCACAGCGCGGTGTCCTGTCCTCAGTGGTGTTACTGAGAGGACTGGAGAAGATGGGAATGATAAATTATAAAAAAATCCTGTGATGGGATTCACAGAAACCTGACAGAGGGCTCTAGACCAGGCTGGACGGGGCTTGGAGCAGCCTGGTTTAGTGGGAGGTGTCCCTGCCCATGGCAGGGGGTGGAACAGGATGAGCTTTAAAGGTGCCTTCCAATCCAAACCATTCCAGGATTCTAGGAATAGCAGCTCTCAGACTGATATGAAGTTATGGGAAGAGCATAAAACGTGGCTAATGATACTTTACTTCCTTCTCCTCTGGAATTATTTTAATTAAAACCATTATTTTTAATTGTGAAATACACCCAGATTCTGATAATTTGATTTTATCTGTTATCAGTGCTTTGAGGCTTCGCAGCACCGCGGCATCCAAGTCTTGATCTTGTCTTATTATTCAGTCTTCCTCAGTTCCTCTCTTCTATTATCAAGTTTATTTGCAATTTAAGGTCTGCTCAATGCAGGAGGCAGAGACAGGTTTGGGGCTCTGCTGCTGGAATTACTGCAGAGACTCAGAGGAGCCAAAGGAAAACAAATGAGGAATCAAAGAGTGAAGGTGGCCCTCACCCCAAGTCAGCATTTTGGGGCCCAGATGCACCCCTGAAGGCATGAGGGGCATGTGGCCACTGAGCCATGGGACACACCTTGGAATCCCAGAATCATTCCAGTGGGAAAAGGCCTCCAGCAGGGAGTCCAAGCCCTGATGATCAGCACCCTCTGTGCAGCGAGGAGATGTGATGGTGCTGATCCTCTACTTGCTCACCTCCTATTTCCATGGAAGTTTTCCCTCCCCAGCTCCCGGAATCCTGCCTTCCTGCTGGATTTCACTGCGAGGAACCACAGCATTGAAATGGCAAAGGGGACAAAGGCAGAGCGAGCAGTAAAGCCTTCATCTGTGTGTGAACAGGTGACAGGAAACAGCAGCTATCCTCTGATCCTCCTGCTGAGTGCTTCTGTGCTATTGCTGAAGCTTAGTTCTCAGTGCTGTTCCTGAAGTTTCATTTTCAGTGGCATTTCTGAACCGTAATTTCAGCACTGGCCACTTTCAGGCCACTTTCTTGTGGCTGCAGCACTGCCTGGGCCTGTCTGTGGGGGAGATGATGAAGATGATGACGTCCATGTCAAACTGCAGTTTGCATCTTTTGCAGCTGGCTCGTGCAGCTCTTTTCTCCCAATGTTCCTTCCCATGCAGCATCACTCCACCCAGAACAGCTGCAGGGTTGTGGGCTGATGAACCCGGGTCACAGGTCGGTCCCAGGGACTGGGGAAAGGGCAGCCACGGCCCCAGATGTGTTTGTGTCCATTCCCAGTGTCCAGGCTGATGATTCTTCTCCACAGGTGGATTTTCTTTCCCCCTCTTCCCTCTGAGCTGGCTCTGCACCAGTCACACCTGGCTCACCTGCTCCTTCCCACCTTCCTGCACCCAGCCCCGGCGTGGTTGGTGCTCCGTGGTTTTCATTGCCACCTCTGAGGCTCCTCATCCACAATTCCCACACTTTTAGTGTCACCTCTCCTGTGGCAGCTGCTAATTCACCCCTGCAATGCAGCTGGTACCATTTCCCTCTTTCCAAGACGAGGAGTCAGCGTCTCCCCTGGGCACAATCCTCGCTCTTCGTTGTTATTCACATTTCTCCCCCTGTTTTGCACCTTCTCTCTCTTCCCCACAGCCAGGTTTGTGCCCTGAGCACTAAGGTGAGACTGGCAACTTTTCTGTCAGATCCTTTCCCCTTTAGCTTCCCTTCAGGAGCTCCTTCCCTTTTTTTTCTGGCTCCATAACCACTGCAATTACCTCTCTGATGATTTCCTGAATTTTCCATCTGCTCGAAATAGGCACTTGTGAGCTCTCTTCTTAATTAATGTGTTCTAAAATCATTATGTTCATCAACCAAGCCTTATCACTTCCATTTTCCTCCATAATAGTAAAATCCATTGCCCTAAGTAAAACACAGGAATTTTGATGTTCATAATTCAATAAACTCATTGCTCAGAGCAGAAGCTGCTCCAAACCTGGAGTAACAACAAGGTGTGAGCAGGCTCTACTTACCCTGTCCTTACTTGTTATCAAGCTTTGCACCTCTGGCTCAAACTGGCAGAATTTCAGAGATTTCTGTTACAAATCCTTTGGGTTTAAAACCACTTTTTCGACTTCAGGCTGCATTAGGTATTTTAGTAACTGTATTTTTAGCTGTGCCAGCTTTGCTTTATATATATATGTGTGTGTGTGTGTGTGTGTGTGTGTGTATATATAAATAAAAAAATGATTATTTTTGTTCTTCTTGACTGGTAATGCAGTATTTTAGTAAATGTCTGTATAAACAACAATCTGACTCAGATAATAAAACTGACAACTGCTCGTGAAGATGGTACCAACAGATAATTTTACTGAATTTGCCACGTTGGAGAAACAAGTTCCCTCTGTGGTACTTAGCACACACACCATAGCCCGAAGATAACAGAATCTGGCCAAGGAGAAAAAACCTATCAGATCTTTTAGTTCTGCATTTGGATAAATTTGGTAACAAGGGCAGTTATTGCATCCAGGGAGGAAACAAAGCCCTGCTCAGACTCAGGGAAATGCTTCTGCTTTCTGTGCTGCCTAACACATATTCTTAGTTATGGTTTAAAGTTGAGAGCTATAAAAAAGAGGTATTTTCTATCCCCCAGCCTGCACTGATCTAGGCAATCTCTCAGGTGAAAAAGGCACAAAGGGTTCACTTCTCACCACCAAGGATGAGGTAACTCCTGTCCAAGGGTCTAAAGGGGCTCCAGGAGAGCTGGAGAGAGACTTTGGACAAGGGATGGAGGGACAGGACAGGGAGGAATGGCTTCCCACTGCCAGATTAGATGGGATATTGGGAAGGAATTCCACCCTGTGAGGGTGGGGAGCCCCTGGCACAGGGTGCCCAGAGAAGCTGTGGCTGCCCCTGGAAGTGTCCCAGGCCAGGTTGGAGCAGCCTGGGATAGTGGAAGGTGTCCCTGCCATGGCAGAGGTGGGACTGGATAAGCTTTAAGGTCTCTTCAACCCAACCCATTCCAGGATTCCATGACATGTCAAGGCAAAGGAGCAAACACAGCTGTGTCCCTTGGCAGAAATCGGGGTACAGGGGGTATCCAGCCAAACCCAGAGGGGCAGCAGCAGCAAAAGATGTCCCAGCCCTGCTGGGAGGGCCTGTTCCTAGAGCAGCAGAGGGCAGGGATGCAGCACAAGGAGGGAACACAAGTGCAGGGTGCCAGATGGCTCAGCCCTGCCAGACGTGTCCCCAGCACGCTGACAGGACCCGCCTGGAATTGCCTGAGCAGTTTTTGCACTGCATGGAAAGTGCTCCTGGGGGAGCTCCTTTGGCTGGGATTGTTGGCAGGCAGGCTCCAGGAAATGCAGTGAACCGTGGGAGGAAGAGGGAGGACCTGTGCTGCCTCACCAAGGAACCCAGGGAGCTGAACGTGTTACCTGCTGCCTCTGGGTCTTGCAGGACTTGCATCTTCAGGGATCCCTTGGGCAGCCACTTCACCAAAGACCGAAAAGCTTCATTAGATTTTTGGAAAAAGAGGTTATTTCTATCCACCCATCTTCCTAATACAGGATAACAATCATGGAATGGTTTGGGTGGGAAGAGACCTCAAAGCTCATCTCGTTCCAACCCCCATGAGATGACCCCAACAGTGGTGGGCTTGGCAGGGCCAGGTTAATGGCACTTGATGGTCCTAAAGGTTTTTTCCAGTCTTAAACTTTCCTTGAATCTATGAAATTGCAGCCTTGAAGAACTCTCTCTGCGTGTCCTGCACGTGCAGTGTCACGACCCTGCAAGGCAGGGGTGCTGCTGCAGGTGACCGAGCTGCTGATTCCTGGGATTCCCTGGCCCTGAGATCCCAAATATAGAAGCAGCAAACCTCTCTGGAGGTGCACGTGATGCCAGGCCTTCCTGAGCAGCACTGACACCCACTGCTGGTGCCTCTGCACGTGACCCCGCTCCAAATATCACGTAAATCAAGAGAGATGACAGATGATTAAAATCATTGCAAAGGGGAAGAAAAGGCTGCACTAAATAAGGAATAAATGTAATAAAAAGTGAGCGAAAGCAGGCAGGGAGAACAGAGCCAGCATGAAGGGACAGACAGATGCAGGCTGGGAGGAGGATGCTGGATTCCCTTTGGAGAAACATTAGTGTCGGGACTCCCAGCAGGCTCCCTGCCAAGGGGGATAATTAAGCTAAATAAAAATACACACCAGGAACAGCTCCACAAATGAGGATAATTTAATTACCACATTCGATAGAGGAGACCCACTTCCCATGAGTTTTCCATTGTGACCAGAGAGGAGACAATAGCAGCAGAATGTGCTGGAGAAAGGAAGAGTGGTTTGCTAAAAAGAGGGTTTCTGTTAGGGGCTGCATAATAAACACCAGCACGGCTCTCCCTCCATAATCGGGTCATAATCTTGCCATAAAATTCAATCAAAGCAACAGCTTGTGAATATCCAAAAAATCAATGCAACCATAGGAGAAATGATTGCAGATGGAACCCTGGAATTTATTTCAATGCTCACTCCATGGTGGTGGGAAGGAACAGCGGAATCACAGGGAAGGAGGTGCTGCAAACACCTCTGAGGGAAGAGCTCCTCTGCCTCGAATCCAGAGGAAAAGCAAACAGTATCACAGAATCCCAAATACAACGTGAGTATTTAGGGTTGGAAGGGAGTTCTAGAGATCATCCAGTGCAATCCCCTGGCAAGGCAGGGTCACCTGGAGCAGGTGACCCAGGTGACAAACACAGCAGGCAAGCTACAGTTCAGTCACTGCTACCCATCTGTCGGATTTTTGGGAGAAGAGGTTATTTCTGTACACTCATTTCCTAAAACAGAATCCCAGAATCCCAGAATGGTTTGGGTTGGGCGGGACCTTAAAGATCATCTCATTCCCCCCCCTTGCCAGGGACGGGGACACCTTCCACTGTCCCAGGCTGCTCCAAGCCCCGTCCAACCTGACCTTGGGCACTGCCAGGGATCCAGGGGCAGCCCCAGCTTCTCTGGGCACCCTGTGCCAGGGCCTCCCCACCCTCACAGGGAGGAATTCCTTCCCAATATCCCATCTATCCCTGCCCTCTGGCAGTGGGAAGCCATTCCCTGTGTCTTGGCACTCAAGGCCCTTGGGAAATAAAACAGTTGTTAAACTGCCCAGGTCTCACCTGGAAGCCCAGCCCAGTTTAGTGGCACTGAGCTGTATTTACAGCCCTGGAGCTGCAGCTGTGCTTTACTCATTAGTGCTGGAATGCAGAGGAAGCAGAGCTCCCAGAGAGCTTTGCCCACTGCCTGATGCACCTCTGAAGTGCTCTGTTGAGCGAGAGAAAATGGAAATATTTTCCCTCCCCTCCTCTCTCCAGTGAAAACACTCAGTGGTCAGCACAGGCTCAGTTCCTCTGGAAGGAACGGGCTGAGCGTGTCCACTCAATTATTCAAAACAGTTGAGTAATTGCAGCCCTGTCAGCTCAGGAAACATCTCTGCCCCTCCAGGCTGCTGCACAAACCCAGTTCTGGGCTGGCAGTCCCAGCAGCACTTGTTCCCTCTTGATTTATTTCCACGCTCTCCCAGTCGGAGCCACTGGTGAGGGATGAGGCTGCGTGTCCCTGGATTTGCCGTGGGGAGGGAGGGAGGTGGGGACACCTTGGGAGCGTTTTTGGAGGTGGCAGGGCTCCTTGTGGGCTCTGCTGGATGATGGCTGCATAAATCCTTGCGAGAATCTCTCAGGGCATGGTGTGTGCCAGAGATAAACATTACAATAGCAGGCTTAGAGGAAAATGGATCCAGCCAGCCAGGAGAGCCTGAGGAAGGAGCAGGATTGGGCACAAAGTCCTCCTGCTAAAGATCCTCTGGAGAAGCTCCCTTAGCCAGGGTAGGAGACTGGAAGGTTACCAGTCTGCCCTGCAGAGATTCCAGCACCACACACCACTGCTTGTTTCTTCCCTGGTCCTAAAACTCCCAGCTCTGTTTGACTGCACAGCTGTGCTGCACTCAGCCCTGTCCTGCCCAAACACGGGGGTTTCCCTCCTCCCTGAGGGGCTGCAGGACACAGAACCAGACTGAGGAGCCCACGTGCACACCCCTCTCACCTGACCACTGGGAAACAAGGTTCGGCCCCTTCTCTTTCCTGAGAAAAAGCCAGCAGGAGAGCCATTATTTCCCAGCGTGGCTTTCAGGGGCAGTTTTTAAGAAGATTTCAAGAACCAGCTACCAAAGCAAACGAATTCTGAACGCTGACACCGCTGAGTTTTCATGAGACCTCATGAAGTGGCTCACCTCAGTGGGAACTTCTCGCCAGGGTCCCTGCCCAGGTGGAAGAGCAGGGGCAGGTAGGTGTGCTCCTCCTGGGTGTGCGTTGTCACTCCAGGCACACTCTGGCCAGGACAGAAATCGATGCCCTGCAGGAAAAAGGAGAGAGGTCATCAAAGGTGAGTTGGTGCCACTTTCTCCAGCACTTTTGTTCCACAACACCGACAAACCTCAGAATTATTTTAAACCAAGAGTCCAGTTCAATCTGCAAAACACATTCTGAGCTGGAGGGGTAAAATGAGGTGACCAAGTGGTGTGGCACTGACATAAGAGCTGAAGCAAGGCCGCGCATTCTCGTCTTATAAAAATATAATCCCAATAAAATATTCATCAAAATGAAATGGCAGAACGGAAGACAAAGAGGTGGAAGCGTTTAATCATAAAAATCCTGCATGTGGGAAGCATTTTCTGTCTGGTTTTTATGGCTTTGGAATGCCCAGGGTAGATGAGATCGCTTGGCACTTCTGATCAAAACCAAAACCCCGGGAGAAACATCCAGACACCCTGAGAGGCAGCAGGCACCTGCCAGCCTCCCTGAAAACCCCCCTGCCAGCACCTCAAGGATCAGTTTCTCTTGAAGAATGAAGCAAATCTGTTGAATTTTAAAAAACTGGAGAGTTTTCCATTTGATTCATGGCAAGCTGGCATTGAGGGACTCACCTGGGCATGATGGCGGGGCTGAGAGGACTGTAGGAAGTGGAGACATTCCCACATTCCCGTCTCTGACAATCTGTGGGGGCTGAAAGGACTGCAGGAATTGGTGACATTCCCACATTCCTGTCTCTGACAATCTGTGGGGGCAGAAGGTGGGATTTTCCCTGCAGCAGCAGTGGATATGGAGGGCACAGGTACCGGGAATCTCCTGGGGAGAGCAACTGGGAGCAGCAAGGGGCTGAGTGCTCGCTGGGCACCAGAGCTGCCAGTTCCATGTGCCCCGCAGCCCTGCCAGCTCCCACTCCCCTCCCAGCCCTGATTAGCCAGTTGGGAGCTCCCTAATCCCCGGCCTGCAGCCTCCAGGGCCAACAGAGCCCATTTAAACCCCCGGCAAGAGCCAAAAATGCAAAAGCACTCATTTCCCTGAGCAGCCAATAAAGCAGGGCCCCCCGCCCCAGCCCAGCGAGGCCCGGCCCCAAATGGACTTGTTAAAGCTGGGTTTTACAATTCCAGCTCCCACGCTGTTCCTTACAATCCCCAAACTGCCCCGAGCCACGGACAGAGACATGGAGAGCAGGTAAGTGGGAATGTTTCAATGGAAGTGGGAAAGCAGCTGTAGCATTTGCTTATAAAACAAACCGAAAAAGCTCTCTACAGATGTTGGTGGGATTTGATTGGCAAACAATTTTCTAAAAATATCCCGTCTTTTTAATGGACAGCTGGTCAGTGGAGCAGTTAATATTCTGCTTTTCAATAAAGCAAGAAGTTTAGAAGCCCATGAAATCCCATTTATCTGCACAGAGCTATAGATTCCTGAATCACTGACTGGAAAAATAAGGGAGTTGCTTGATAGGTTGGAGTGGCCCTACCAATAATGGACTTTAAATGGATACAAAACTGATTGACCTTTCCACCCTGTGACGCCACGGGGCCTCTGAAACACACGGGGAAAAGAGATTTTTGTGGGTTTTTTTTTCCCCCACAAAAGGACCAGTTAATGAAAAGGTATCAAAGCCTCCATAACATCCAAATTATAATTTGGATGCAAATCAAACAAGCAATTTAATTAAGAGCCTGCTAATTGGTACAATGCTCCTCGGCTGCAAGCGCTTCAGTGCGAAAGATTTTCGTCTCTCGGGTGTTTGTTTAGACATTGCTCTGTTTCTATTTTATCTCTTGTTTTCCTGGGAAATCCTTGTAGCCCAGACTCCAGAACACAATCCCAAAGCTTCCCAGGAAAGAAAGTGCTGGGACAATTTGCCTGATGCCACCAGCCCAAAGCTACCTGTCATTCTAATTTAAGCACTCAGGGAAAAGCAGTCTAGTGGGGAAAAATCAAATAAATAAATAGGTAAATAAATAAAACCCCAAGAATACCATTTTAGGACACTTCTAAGGCATTCCAACTTTATCCCTGCAAATAAAATGGAATATTGCTATTTTTACGTGCTGTGTGAGTCAATAATCAACCTGCAGAGAGAGCTCCAAGGATTTTCTATTCATCAACAAAGGAGTAAAAAAAAGATATAAATATATAAAATTCGGTCTTATTTACTTTATTTTGTATAGATATGGTGATGTCTGGAGCTGAAGAAGAGCCAAGAGCTGCTTGAGCCTGTCCTACCCACCAGGATAACACCACCCAAATCTCCTGTTATTCCCTGAAAGCTGTTTATTGTCAGACTAACAACAATAATTGCTACTGTTAATAACAACACGCAGGGATCAATAGTTCAAGCACACTCCTGATATCTGTCCCTGCTCCCCGTCCAAGGTAAAGGATGGAGTCCCCATCCCCATCAGGGAAGGACTGGAGGTGGCACTCAGTGCTCACGCCTGGGGACTGGTCACAGGTTGGACTCCATGACCCTGGGGGGCTTTTCCAGCCTCCAGGATTCTAGGGTTTGCAGAGATCACTGATCAAACACAGCACAAAGGTGTTTCAGCAAACACTTGGAGCTTTCCTCCTCTGTCACGAAAGCCTGAAAGCCAAACCAGAAGCTCCTGTCTGGAGCTTCTCCTGCCTTCTAAAGGAGCCCACAAAGAGCACCAAGCGGCACCGAGAACGGCTCAGCTCCTGCCCAGCTCAGCTCCTGCCCAGCTCAGTGTTTTGCACCACCACACAAACCTGCTCGCTGCAGGAGAGATTCCAACAATCCTTCCTTTCATTTATTCTGATTAAAACACAACATCCCCCGCCCACCAGGTGAGCCTCTCAGTGCTCACCCTCCCTGTCCTTCTCAGCAATCACACACAGCCCGGGCTGTTTTTCCATCCCCGGGCTGCAGCAGCCTTCGGTTGCACAGCTTTAATTTCCAGAGCAAATGGCCCGCAGATGCTGTGTCAATATAGACATGAGACAAACACAGCCGGTTGCCAGTTTGGGCTCGCGGCCAGGAGATGGAATCACCACTTGTGTTAACGGGAGCCCTCTGGCAATCGCTCAGCCTGGCTCCAGCCCAGCCTGACAGGCGGCACCTCGGGCTGGAGCCACAGCAGCCGGGCTCTGCCTGCTGCTCCAACGCCACCCAGGGCAGCAGGGCCAGGTTAACGCGGCGAGGAGAAGAGCACAGCTGTTAATGACAGCCCGGAATGTCGCACAGCTCGGGGAAGCAGTGCCCTTGCCCTCCCGGCCACTCCCGGTGAAATCCTCCTTGGGATTGATGCCCTGAGAGGTGACCTGGAAACAGAGACTGGATAGGAATAAGGGAATAAAGGTGGATATTGATTTGAAGGGCCTTCAAAGGTACACCCTGGGGAGCCAAAGGCTGCTGCCAAGATGGACCCCAGATGGACAACGAGTCACGAGTTCTTCACACTTTTATAGGTTTGGTCCATCTGCATATCAGCATAAATCCGCCAGTTAAACTTTAGTAAATGACGTAATTTCCCCAAGCTCACCCCTCACTTCCCAAGATGTTGGTTTACACATTTTGGGCCCAGGACAGTTTGGGTGTCCTTGGAGAGGCTTTGTTCTGCCTGCCTGGCCTGAGAGAGCAGCAGCGAGCAGCTGCAAGGAACTGCACAGGGACACACCGGGCACGGCAGGATTCGAGAATATAAAAGTGAAAACCCAAGGCATCGGGATGAGCAGCCAGCTCCGAGTGTGGGTGCTCCAGGCTTCAACCCCGCGCACCCAAAATTGCTTCTAATGTGTTAACAGGCTGGAAGAGCCCCCCGAGGATGGGCAGCCCCGGGAGATGGGCAGCTCAGCGAGCTCCGATCGATGGCTGGTTCATATGCTCAGAGGACCACAATCAAATGTCATTATTTGTGAGGTTCTACTCGACTTCACATCCCCCGCGCAGAAAAGGCTTTATCGATCCCTTCACGCGGAGGAGAAGGGCAATCACCGAGCCTGACTGGAATAACCCCTTTGGCATTTTGCATTAAAACAATAGCGGCTGCTGGCAGGCGCCTCCACCCAGCCTTTAAAGTCACAGGAGCGCTCGAGGAATCCCACTGAAGGCTCCCGAACAAGCTGACAGCACAAAGGTTGATGTTATCAGCCCCTCTCCGACAACCGAAGGGCGTTTTCCACGTTTTTTCCTTCATTATTTTCTTCCCTTCTTGCATCAGTGCTCTTGGAAGGTGCGAGGGCTGTTCTGTGCTGGATACTCTTGGTGGCAGGCAGAGAAAAGGAAATTTCCTTCCTCCTGCTACCTCCTATTCCTGCCTCCTCTACGCAGCACTAAATTAGGAGATTCCTGAGGACTTGCTGCCTACTCAGGAAAATTTATAGCAAACACCCATTTTTTCCCCCCCTTTCAGACCCCTACTTTCAAAAAACCCCAGCATTTTACAGGTGACTTCCAGCAAAAGTCTTGTGTGTTACACTGCCCAGGAGGGATCTCCCCAGGTTTATGCTCAGTTCTCCCTTTGCTCCTGCACACGTGGCTATTTTTATCACCGCTGATTTTTGCTACAAGAACAAAAAGGTGAACAACAATGGAAAAGCTTCCTACCCACCAGCCCTCGAGCACCAGGGACTCAGCCCACGTGCAGATTTCTCTGCCTCTATCAAACTGTTTAAAAATACAAACACATCCTTCAAGTCAGGCTTCCTTTCATCTCTCTCTGTCCCATTTATCACCTCTTGAATGTCAGAGATGTCAAATTATGTAAACATGAGCCACCTATATAGATGGAAGCCAGGTGAACAGCTCCAAATAAGCATCCTGTGCAATCCACAGGGAAAATGTCCCACAAAATGCTTACTCCCACTTGATTCTGTGGAGTGAGCCTCCCCTTTAATGCTTTCAAGGGAAAAAAAAAAACCCTCAAGAATCAAGAAATCCAGTTAATCCAGCAGAAAAGGCAGCATCAAGGTATCCTCCAGCACTGAGACAGACTACAAGCCTTCCTGACAGGAGTCAGACTAGAAAAAAAAAATTGCTCGGGGGTTAAAAAATAAACAAACAAAAGCTGGGAAGAACAGAAGAGCACAATTCATCTGTGTGTCAGATGACAAGTCCTAATCCCAGGCCATAAGGCAGAGGATGCAGACCAGTAAGGGCATGTCACTGTCATGGGACTCGAGGATGACTGTAAACCTGTGTGCTGCCCACACGGGATGTTTCCAGAGTAAATATTCCGAGTGCCATATGGAGAGGAGCCTTCAGATCCCCTGCTCTGCTTTCCTAGGCTTTGCTTTCTGCAGGCTGTGTCTCTCTGCTACGTTTTTATTTGTGTGCACATTGTTTCTCACCGAAGCAGCTCACGCCCCAGTCAAACACAGCTTTCCAGGTGAGGGGCCACATCCTCCCTCGCCCATCCTGGTCAGCCTAAACAGACTCAGGACAGGCACCAGCCCCCCCATTTTCCAGCATCAACATGAAAATGGGGTTCTGGCTGCGTTAATGGGATAATCTCACCTGAAAGCCAAATAAAACTGTGGATTAAACCCAGGGCAAGTTTTCTGTATCGATGATTTCCCACACAGCCAATTACCAAGGGAATTCTGAAAGTGAAAGGAGGTCTGGCTAAACCCTGTCTGTCAAAATAATGGAATATTCACCTACCCATAAAACAAACCTCTTCAAAATGTGCAGGCAGCTGTTTTGCCACATCTGGCCAACTTCAGCTCTCTTTCCAGTGGGTGACAAGAAAACCACATACTCCAGGTCTGAGTGGGGACCTTCAGACACACAGAGTTTCATACCTGGAAGTCTCACTGGATTCACAATGAAGATCATACCATTAACCTCTGAAGATCATACAATTAACAAATCCTCATTAGCTGGAGTTCTACTGAGATGGCAAATCAAACTTATTGAACAAACAGGCCAACAGTCAGAATTCCAAATGCCACAGATGTGCATGGGCTTAAATCTGTCTTTCAAATGGAATTAGCAAACAAAGTGGCCTTTTTGATTCCAGAGTCCAATATCAACACAGCTGGGAAGGCCAGTCACTGAAAGAAGGAACTGTGTTGTAAGGTGAGCTTAGAAACTCCTCCAGCAGGGCTGGGAACCGTGGAACTGCTCTGCATTCTGATTTATTTCTACTTTTAAACTTGCGAGGTTTGTAATTAATGGCTCGAGGACACGAGGAGAATTGGAACAAATCTCAGCCTCAGCTTCCTCTGCATGTTGTTAATGGCTGCTCTGGCCACTAATGTGCTCCAATTTTCCCCACATCAAGCTCATGTGATCCAAGCTGCAGGAAAGAGAGTGGATTTGTAATCGTCTCTCTGATGTACAGGATAATTGCTGACTTTTATCAGACAGCAGTTAAACAAAGACTTGGAAAGAAATAAATATTCCTTAATTGCAGCACTGCCACTGCTCACAGTGGGAGAGCCTCTGGAAGGAGTAGCTGGTCCCCATTATCACTGTTACACACTCAGACATGTAGGAATAAGTTGAGTTCCACAGAGGGGTTTATTTATTTCCCAACTGGGGCTGGAAGTGTGGCTGTGTGCTTTTATCACCACGGAGAGCAGGAATTCCTGTGGGAATTTGCCACGCTCATGGGAAGAGCAGGAAGCCAGCCCTACACCCAAACACAAGGACAGAGGAGCTCCCAGTTCCTCCCACCCAGGGAAAACCTTCCGTGGGTGATAAATGGGTTTTACTCACACACAAGACAAATAAATGATCTCATTTTATCTGCGTGCAATTAGCACTGAGACGGAGCATAAAATACATTTCTAGAGCCAACTCTCCTTTCCTCCTTGCTCCCTGTAAAACAAGCTTTGACTCCTGCAGCACTGCAGTCTGAAAAAAGACAAACACACACATTTACAGCCCGGAATGTAAATGACTCCCTTGGAGCTGACGCTTCCTTCTACCCTCAGGACATCCCAATGAAAGAATCCCTGCACTTTTATATCCACAAATGTCACCAGCACTTAGTTCTGCACCTGTGATGCCTTGAGGACCTTCCATAAGTTCAAAAAAAAAAAAACAACAAACCAGGCATAAAAAAATAAATCATGCAAACAATCCCTCCCCAAGCCCGGGCTGCTGTCAGGACTGCTGAGAGCTGGGCCTTAATGCACTGGGTTCCTGTCTGAAGGCATCTTCAGCCAGGCACACGTGTGAAGCTGCCACTCAGCAAATGCCCCAGAGTTCAGAGCCCAAGAAAGACACAAAACCAAAAGGAAATAATGGTGCTTCATGTCTAACTGTGAGGAGATCAGCCAGGAAGTAAATAAAATAAATAAAATGTTACACACAGCGTGATGTGGGCTCACAAAAGTGCTGATAACAGATTAAACATGTTTATTTTACTGTTTTCAGCCACTGCTGTTCTCTCCACTGGGCCTTTCCTACAGCTTTCCCTTCAAAACATCCCAAACCCAACAAACTCATCTCAGCTCCATTTCAGTAGTTCAGGGCACCAGGTGTTTTGTGCCAGGAATTTGGAGGTAAGTGGTCAGCGTGGCATCAGGCTCCAGACTCTCCCAGAACCACAGAATATCCCGAGTTGGGAGGGACCCACAAGAATCAGGGAGTCCAACCATAAGGGAACACCTAAAAGCTCAGAACTCAGCAGGGAAAGTTCAGTATTGAGGGGGATTAAGTGCTAATTAAAGGGAGCATCCCTCAGAGCAACTTGGAATTTGCTCATTTTCCTCTCTTTGTCCCTGACTTCAGGAGAGGGGGGTGTGAGACCAGTCCCCTTAGATTGTTTTAGGATCATAGAAATATTTAGATTGGAAAAGCCTCTGAGATCATCGAGTCCAATTGTTGCCCCAGCACTGCCAAGGCCACCACCGACCCATGTCCCCAAGTGCCACATCCATATGGCTGTTAAACAGGGGGATTGGGACTCCACCACCTCCCTGGGCAGCTGTGCCAGGGCTGCACAGTCCTTTTGGGGCAGAAATATTCCTGATGTCCAACACAAACCTGCACAGCAGCTGTGGTAGCTCTGAGGAGCCTGAAGTATGGTGACCACACCCCAGGATAAAGTGTGCCTGTCCCCAGGCTGCTGTGACTCCAGGGACAGGTCCCTGTGCTGTTACCTTGCTATGCTCCTCCCAGGAGTTGCTCCAGGTCCAGTAGTGAGCTTTGTAAAGCCCAGCTCTCACTGCCATCAGCTCGTTGCCACGATAATAGAAAATGGGCCTGGAAGGAGAGCAGAGCTGCATGAGAAACACCAACAGCCCGGGCCCAGCCTCCTGATAAGGGCCACAAACCCCTTAATGGCATCCGACTTCCCATGTGGATATCAGGCAGGAACAGGCTGCCTCCTAACAGCCTCCTCTGCAAGGTTTTCAATTAACATTTCTTAAAGTGTTCATCAAGTTGAGAGCTCACACGGTGCAAGAATGAAACATTATCCAGCTCGGCTGCCAGTGATTGTTAATCCTTGAACTCTCAGCCCCTGGGATTTCCTCTGGAGCGTGGCGGTTTCAACGTCAAACGGCTCTCAAGTGCCTGGGTGGGAGGGGAACAGTGGGATTCACGGGCTCTGGGATGCTCAGCCCCCTCTTCCCAGCAGCTCCACAGCCCTGCCATGGAGCTGTCAGTGTCACACGGGCAGGGTGGCCGGGAGGACACCAGATGCTGGCGTGTTCTGGATGACATCTCCGAGAAACTCCGTGTGGAAAAACCTGGCAGCCAGACCCGCTGTGTTTTTAACTCCTATCCATTTTTTCTTCCCCCCCCAAACCTCACTTTGCAGCGTGTAAACACACTGCTAAAGCTGCATGTGTTCCCAGAGGTTTCCCTAATTAATAATTCATCCGGGAAATGCGTCTCACTCGCTGCATCTGTGCTCTTCCCTGGGCATCCCAGCAACGTTCCTGCCGGTTTTCCCAACAAAACACTCCTGTTTTTTTTGAGGCAACAGCACAAAATTTTACTGGAAGGGACTGTCTGCAGCAGAGGGGGTTGATTTGTTGGTGCAGCTCCTCTCTCCAGCTCTTTCGGGCTGCTGACAGGACACGAGGGCAGAGCTGTTTGTCACTGTCAGGGGGGACCTTTGTCTTTTCTTCTCAGATGCCACTCCAAAAACGACTCACTCTGGTGATGCCGCCTTGAAAAACCCGTTCCTAAATGCGAGGTGAAATTTAAATATCCCTGTCTGAATGACAGGAGTGCCCTTAGAGCTCTTTTAGCCTCACACAAACAAGGAGCCTCCCTCCTTTGTCACCAGGAGCTGCCACCAGGAACAAAAGGGAAACAACTTGGGCCCCAGGAAGAAGGGGAAGCTGCTCCCAGAAGGGCCCATTCCGGCATCCTTAACACACCTGGAAGTGAGATAAAGGCAGCAAGACACCTGCCAAACTGCAGCACCTGATCTGAACCAGTCCCACCAACAAAACCTCCCAAAAATATTCCACAAATTACTCCAGTCACCTTTTCCTTCCCATGAACACCCAATATTTGACCGATTGTGTGCCCCTTTGACTGAAGGTTTTAGGTTTTTCCTTTGGAAGGAGGATTCCAGCTTGTACTCAGTATTCTGATATAAATGATTTCTTTTTTCCCCCTGTTCACTTCTTCCTTTTTAAGCTTAAAAAGAACACAACAACTGCATCTCCTGGAAAGTTTTTGGGGGGCTGTGAAAACTTTATCCTGGTCAGGTCTAGGGGGAAAGAAAAAAAAGAAGGAAAAAAAGAAGGAAAAAAGCCACAATGTGTTTTGAGTGACTGTTACTGTAACACAAACAAGGGGTTGGTGACTGCACTGAAATTCCCTTTTAAAACAACAAAGAAGCTTTCCAAACTTCCTGCAGATGGGCCAGGCTGTGTTTGAGGAACCTGCAAGGATCCTGTCAGGTAACACTCAGGTGTGCTCCTTGCTTAAGAGGCACAGAAGGAATTCCACAGCACAAAGGCTCTCATCCGACAAGGAAAAGAGCTCCAAAAATGTTTTCCATGCATAAGTTTCCTTGCTATCTCCCAAAGAATTTGCTTGTAGTCAGACTTCCCAGGCTGCCAAATTCCTCACCAAAATCCCAACTCCAAGACCTCTCTCGACCTCCGACACTTCCAATAAGATATTTGTTGGCAGGATTTGCTGTCAGATCTTGGTGCCTGTGCCCAAGAGCTGACAGTACACAAAGATTCCGGGTCTTTCGCCCAAATCTATCCCTGCAGAAGCATTCCTGGACCCAGGACCTTGGGAAGAGGTGTGTTACCAGGTCCCCTGCAGCAGCAGAGCCTTTACCTCCCACCTCTGCAGCCGGACAAGGACCCAGCACACTCTGGGCTGCTTTTCCAGTGATAAATAATGGATCCTCCCCCAGCCAGGCTCCAATTCTCAGGCTTTTATCTCCCCTACTGCCATATGTTGTTCCAGGGATCCCTGCTAACCCTGTGACATTTTCATCTGTCCCCAGACTCCACTGTATGGCAACAAGCCACATGTCAGGAATTCCCACCCCAGCTTGTTCCAGCGGAGCGGGAGCACGGTGGGAAGCTCTGCTGCTGCCCCACCTCACGGAGGGGGAGCAAAGCTCCTTCCATTCAGTTTCTATTCAATATTTGTGAGCTGGTGTTAAAAAAAAAGAAAAACCAAACCAGCCCCAGATTTGGCATCCCTTCAGCCAGGAGCAGGGCTGGCAGCTCGGGGATAATAACTGACCTGTCAATTAGCTGGCCCTGCAGGATGACAGGTAAAAGGTCGATGCCATCAATCTGTCTGTCACTGGGAGGCTGCAGACCCGCCAGGGAGAGGCTGGTGCTGAACAGATCCATCACACTGCCCAGCTGATGGCTGACCTGGAACAAAAAAAATCAACAGAAACGCATTTGCAAAGAGCCCCTCAGGAAAATCCCTTAAAGAAAAGGGGTTCCCTCCCAAGCTCCCTGAAAACCTCTCCCTTTACACTGCTGCAGCCACCAGCAAACTCCTCTGAAAATAATAAAGCAACGGAAACAATCCCTATTTCCCCACTTCCAGGGAGAATTTGCATTTTGATTCTTTTTTTTGTCCATTTTCCTCTGCCTCTCCTCACTCCTGTGTATCCCTTTTCCAGGAGCGTGTTGTCGCAGGGCTCAACTTGATTTAGCAAATTCCAACTCATTTGTGGATTGAAAAATCAGCACTTACACCAAGGGAAAAAAAAAAAAAGTCCTCGATTTGTGCCCTTCTCCAGGTCATCTCTGGAGTCCAGAATACCCTGAGAGAGTTCCCAGAAAGCACAGGGATAGATGGATAATAACAAAAAGAGCCTGATGACTTCATCTGCAAACCATTTCCAACAATTCAAGAACTGTAAAGTTGTGGTATTTTTAGTCCATATTTTAATAAGGGAGAAAAACATCTGGGTTTGGCTTCAATGGAGATGTGCAAGGGGTTTTTTTTCCCCTTTTCCTTGCTTGGAAGCCATACTCATCTCTCTGCTCTTAATTATTTATATTTTAAAACCCTACAAAGTCTGTTCTGCCTGATTCTTTCTGAATCTTTGCTCCCTCCCCGATCGTGGGAGCCGTTGCAGGGTGTTTAATTAGTCAGTGACACACTAAATTAAAGCACATACTGCCACATCAGGAGCACCAGGATGCACCAGCAGGAGATGTGACAGGGAAAGAGCATTTTCAGCCACAGCACTTGTTGGGAAACAAGAAACCATTGGATACAACCCCACATCTTTGAGTACCAAAGCACTCTCTGACTAAAATCCAAGCCCAATCCCAACGGAACAATGTTGGGACTATCAAAGACTTTTTACCTCTGATTCCTCGTACTCACAAACAGACCCCCAGCCTCTAAGCTGACACTAATTATTTAAATGCAGCAAATGATGACATGATAAATGAATTTTTGTGAGATGCTAGCTCAAAAATAAAGGGAAAATGCTATTTTTCCTGGGACACTAAACCTTGTATTAAGAGGCTGGGCTGAACAAAGTGAACACAAAGGAAGAATTAAGAAATTAGAAAAAAAAGAACTGGAGAAAGCAACATGCAGGGGCCTAATTACAAGTTTAACATTACAATATCACATTACTTGATTACAGTCATTTCAATTTTTAATGGCTTTCATTCATCAGGAGGTGTTGGCAGGAACACATCTTATTAAAGCTGCGTGCAAGAATCCTGCCTCAATTCCTCGGGAGGGAACAAAGTGCAAAGCTTTAAGCACAAGAGGAAGCCTGGCCGTGGAAATCCTTGGGAAAGCAGCTGGATCAGCTGACCAAGATCAACAGGTCCTGGGCCCTCGAGTTCAGGATTTATCCCTGGCCACTGCCTGGGAAAGGTCCTGCTCAGCCTGGCCTTGGGGGCAGGGACAAAGGGAGATGTTTCCCAGAGAAGCTGTGGCTGCCCCAGCCCTGGAAGTGCTCAAGGCCAGCTTGGATGGGATTTGGAGAGCATTTATTCCTTATTTTAGTGCAGCCTTCTCCTCTCCTTAAAATGATTTTAATCATCCTGTCCCACCTCCCTGCTCCAGCAGGGCCATCCCAGAGCACAGGGCACAGGACGGTGTCCAGGCAGCTCTGGGATATCTCCTGAGGGAGACTCCACACCCCTCTGGGCACAGAGGAAAGAAGCTCTGCCTCACGCCCAGGTGGGACTTTCTGGGCATCAGTCCCTGCCCATC
>VZRR01007626.1:262-16995 GCA_013398015.1 Oreocharis arfaki
GGGCGCTCCGGCCTCTCGGAGCAGAGCGGTGCCCGGCTGGAGCCATCGCTGTCCTGGCCGGGGGCGCGGGCCCCGCCTGGCCGGAGCAGGTCGCTGGCGGACGGGGCCCGCCCTGGCGAGGCCCCAGGGGCAGCCCGGGCCGATAAACCCTGTTATCTCTGGGTATTCGCAAACACCTTGTCAGTCAGAAACGCCGATTAGCGGTTTATCTGTGCGGTCCGGAGTGGAGTGTCTCTAAATGGAGTTCGGGTTTTCCTCTCGGTGTCGCCTAACGCGCCGGTGTTAGCTACGAGGGGAATGCCCTTACTATTCTTGTCTCTGCCCTTCAGATTCCCTGTCTGTGCAGCGGTGCCTCGTGTTTACTGTGCCGATGTTGCCCCAACAGCAAGAATTCGACAGTGACACGTCTTATCTATGCCTTCCTCCTCCTCCTCAGTACTGTGCTTGCCTGCATTATGCTGGCACCAGGCATGGAAGAGCAGCTGAAAAAGGTATGGAGGGGAAAAAACCTCTTTCTGAGTGTTTTAAATGCCATTACTTGTGCCAGTGACTATTGATTTTCTTTAGCTGGAATAGATTATGTGTGAGACACAGACACCCAAGTGTCCTTGCTCCTGAGTTAAGAGGCTGTGTGTACTCAATGGCTTCTGGCTGAAACAGCAAATTCAGTGAATGTTCCTTTTTTAGTACGTGCCTGGTCTCTGAAATCTGACCAGACCTGGAGATGGTCTGTGGTTATCAGAGGCCTGCTGCTGTGGTATCTTAATCTTCCTGGGTGAAAAGTGTTGACGTGGGGAAAGGCAGTTGATAATAAGGTCTGAGCACAAGGTCTTTTGTTCTCTGATCTCCCAGAAGATTGTTGACTGAACACCTTGGCCATTACAGGAAATAAAGAATGTAATTGCAAATGTAAATTCACAATGAAATGTGTCTTCACCCAGATACCTGGATTTTGTGACGAGGGGCTTCACACTCAGATCCCCCACTTGGATGGGTTTGTCAGCTGTGATGTGTTTGTGGGATACAGAGCTGTCTATCGTGTCAGCTTTGCCATGGCCGTGTTCTTCTTCCTCCTCTCCCTGCTCATGATAGAAGTGAAAACAAGTAACGACCCGAGAGCCTCGATACACAATGGGTATGTGTGAGCCAGCTGGCTGCCCTTGCAGCTTGTTTCCTCCCTCCAGTTTCTCTGCCCAACACAGTGGAAATTCATTTATGCGTGCACAGACAGCCTCAGCTTTCTTCTGGACCCAATACAGAGTAGTGCTTTAGTCTCCTAAAAAGCTTCCTATTTGTGTAAGATGTTCAGTGTCCTGGTTGAGGGTGCCACTCTGAGGTGGGGTAACCAAAAGGGTCATGCTTTTTGTTTCCATAGAGATGTCAGATTGCAGCTAGTTTATATCTCCAGCCTGACGCTGCCTCTGGCACTCACTGGGTCATTCTCAAGGCCAGTCTGACTCAGCCAGCAGGAACTGGTTTCTGATTTCCAATTCCCTGACTGAACTGAATTAGTTCTGGGCTAGATGACTGAATCATCATAGAGTCATTTAATTGGAAAGGGACCTTTGGAGAGCATAGAATCATCAAATTATAGAATGGTTTGAGTTGGAAGAGACCTTCAACATCATCCACTTCCAACCCCCTGCCGTGGGCAGGGACTCATTCCACTAGAGCAAGTTGCTCAGAGCCCCATCCAGCCTGGCCTTGAACACTTCTAGGGATGGGAAGTCCTCAACCTCCCTGGTCAACAGGATCATGTGATCCAAAGCCTTGGTTGGAGCAGGACCAAGGTGCTTACAGATCATGTAGCACATGACTGCTGTGTGTGAACTGACTGTGTTGAGTAAGACCAATACTTATGACTTCTGTTTTCTTTTAAAGGTTCTGGTTCTTCAAAATAGCTGCCATTGTGGCTATCATGGTTGGAGCATTTTATATCCCTGAAGGGCCTTTCACAAGAGGTACAGTTAATATTCATCATGGAATTCTGACTTGGATAAGCTCAGACCTTTCCACAGGTTTACTAGGCAACAGTGAAAGTTCTGTTGTAGAAGATGCAGTTTCTGCCCATCTTCTTTGGAGTGCCTTGGTTCATTCAGTATTTTGGTGACCAGCTGAAGTTATGGCAATAAGAAATTCCTTTTCAACTGCATAGGTTTTAGTTATTAATAATTTTCTGCTTCATGAGACAGTCACTACTGAGCTGAGTCTTCTGACACTAGACTGGGGGCAACTCAGGACACTGACAAGTGCTAAATGCTTCCCTAGAGTCTCTGAAAAATCTCTGTGGGAAACTTCTACTGTCTGGGCACATCACAGGAACTTGAAAGGGTTGTTGACCCTCAAAGAAATGTGGCATGATGGCACTCATGTACACAAAGATGCCACATTAGATGTTGCCTTCATTCTGAAAACGTGTTGGGCTAAACATTCCCCTGCTCAGCTTGGCCAGCATTGGCTGCATTTCTGAATAGCTGGGACTCCTTCCATGCTCCTGCAGGGTTGAGGCCAAAGTGATTAACAGCATCTGCATTTCTAAATACAGTTTCAGCTTTTTTCATGATTTTTCTGTAGTATAATTAAGAGCTTTTTTGGTTTTGAAGTGAGGTAGCATGCACATGATGAAAGCTAACCTTTTTTTTTTCCTTCCTTTTCTAGCTTGGTTTTGGATTGGTGTTTCTGGAGCCTTCTGCTTCATTCTTATCCAGTTGGTTCTACTTGTGGATTTTGCTCACTCTTGGAATGAGAGCTGGGTTGAGAGAATGGAAGAGGGGAATTCTAAATGCTGGTATGCAGGTAGGAATCTTAACCTGTAAAGGATTTGTTTGTACTGGCCAGTACCCTGCAGAATATCATTTCCTGGTTTGCAGACATCCACATTGTCCCTGAGTCACTGCTGTTAACACCTGAAATTAATAGCAGTGTTTCCTTTTTCTTGTTCAGTAAAATGCAGAATATTTTAGGCTTGTGAGTAGCACATCTGACAGTCCTACCAAACCACACCTGCCTGGTTTGCAGGGCGTGTGCAGAGCTCAGAGACTGCTTCTCTTCAAATCTGAGCTTTGCTCTGCACCTCTCCTGCTGTGTCCCAGGAGCTCAGCTGTGTCCGTGACAGTGGCTGCAGTGCCACACCGAGTGTGCCTTGGTGCCTGCTCCCCAGCTGGCCACTAATTACAAAGTGCTAATTGTTGTGGTTCTTAGCTCATAGCTAAGAGTGCTGCAACAGCATTTTGTAGCTTCTTACAAAGAACGGAGTGGGAACAAAAATGGGTGACCTCGAGCAGAGGAATTTAGGGTAGATAAATGTCCATGAGAAGTGTGCAAAAAGCACTCTCTCATTATGACACTGTGGCCTGATAGCAGTTAAACTAATTAAACTCCTGCTGAAAGGCGAGTCCTGTTCCCCTGATGGCAGCACTGGCCTTCCTCTGAGCTGTGCTGCTTAGTGAGCCAAGCAGAAATTTAGCCATACCTTCTAAAAATGCATTCTGCTAGTCTAGTTTTGTGACCCAGACCTCCAGGTAAGGAAGAGGGACTGTCTTGCAGTGTAAGCCACTTTAGATGTACTATTAAAGCTGTATGTGTAATGTAAATTTTTTTCCCTCTAGCTCTGTTGTCCTGTACAAGCTTGTTCTATGCCTTGTCCCTGGTTTTTGTTGTTCTCTTCTACGTTTTCTACACGAAGCCTGATGACTGCACTGAGAACAAGTTCTTCATCAGCTTTAACATGATCCTGTGCATTGCTGTCTCCATTGTTTCTATCCTTCCAAAAGTTCAGGTATTATTTTTCTCTGCTCTTTTCTTCTGACGTACAAAGCAGGGAAGTGAGAAGGATGTAATACTAGTTCAGTCAGACATAAGAACCTTAAAACTTGGCTATCATAACTGTGCTAATTAGGAACTTTAAAAAAAAAAATCTTGCTCTGAAACCATTGTGCTACATAGTGACACATTTTCTGAAGAGAGGCTTTTTTGAGATGACGTGGTTTTGGACTTTGTTTCCACGTGGAGGACTGCTGGCATGCTTTTAGTGGTGAAGGCCCTGGCTGAACAGAGAAATCTGTTAGGGAGTAGAAAAATAGCTGGAGGTTTATTTGCTTGATACTGTGGCTTTGACATGAGGGGTAAGCTTGTTTAATATAAGAGGAAAGTTGCATGTTACTCTATTCTGAACTGGTATTGCTCAAATCACTTGCTAGATTCACATCCACAAAATTGTTTGAAAATGTTGAGATTAACTCAGTAAGAGCCTGTAACTGAGTCTTGGGCACAAAAAAATTGATTTGGTTTGCTTATTCTTTCTTTCTTTTTCTTGCTTATTGTATAAATTATATAACTCTAAGGAGTTCCAGTCTTTTGAACATAGAACAAAGCCCAATGCATTTCTAAAGCAATGGTTTTCATGCTAGTAATTGTTGCATCTGTGGCAGTGGCGTAAAACTATCCATGTGTAGGTAAAACTTGCCCTTTTGACCTTGGCTTGCTCTTCTCCTTTGGAACAGGAACATCAGCCTCGCTCTGGCCTCCTGCAGTCCTCTGTGATCACACTCTACACCATGTACCTCACTTGGGCAGCCATGTCCAATGAGCCTGGTAAGCAACACGCCGTCTTGAGTCACGTATTTTGGTGTGAAAGCAGAAGCTGCTGATGGTTATTAGACATCACTCTGTGGGAATTGCTGATCTGTCCAGATCAAATCGAGTGAGGCTGAAAAGCTGACTTGACTGAAACCATCAAACTGCCTCTTTGCAGAACTAAACTGGGGTGTTTGTAAGGGGAGGGGAAAAAGGAACAGTGTCAGGGCATTCTGATGTTACTTATTTATTATACCCCATGTCTAGCTCACAGGCAGGAAAAATATTGCAGGCAATTTCTGCCTCTGGAGGATCGAAGAGATCAGCAGTTAAAGGGAATGAAAAATTGCGAGCTTACCTGACATCTTTTCTTACCTGAATGCTGGCAAGGCTCATCTCTCTAATCTGCCTTGAAATCCTTTTCAGAAAGAAACTGTAACCCAAGTCTGCTGAACATCATCACCCAGATAGCTGCACCCACAGCTGTTCCAGCCAATGCCACCGTCCCACCTGCCACTCCTGCTCCGCCCAAGTCCCTGCAGTGGTGGGATGCCCAGAGTGTTGTTGGACTGGTTATCTTTGTCCTTTGCCTCTTGTACTCCAGGTAAGATCTGCACTGCTATCCAGTGATAAAGAATTGGGATTTGTCTGCCTCTTTTGTTTGAATTTGGGTCTAGTGCAAAATGTACCTGCATTTATTCACATCCAGCTGCTGTCTCAGGCCTGAGGCCAAGTGTGGCTCCTGAAGCTATGTTCTGCTTTGTGCATGAGGATGAGCTTTATAAGCCCAATCCAGATAACAGAACAACATGTGTTACGAGGTGATTAGAGGGATGGAGCACCTCTTCTGTGAGGAAGGGCTGAGATAACTGGGTTTGTTCAGCCTGGAGAAAAGAAGGCTTTAGGGTGACCTAATTGTGGCCTTCCAGTGTCTGAAGGGAGCCTGCAAGGAACGTGGAGAGAGACTTTTACAAAGGGCATGGATTAAAACTGGAAGAGTAGGTTTAGATTAGATATGATGAAAAAATTCTTTGCTGTGGGGGTGGTGAGGTGCTGGAATGGTTGTCCAGAGAAGTTGTGGATGCTCCATCCCTGGAAGTGTTCAGGGGCAGGCTGGATGGAGCTCTGAGCAGCTTGGTCTAGTGGAATGCGTCTCTGCCCACAGCAGGTGGGGTGGAACGAGACAATCTTTAGGGTCCCTTCCAGACCACACCTTTCTATGATCTGGGACTAGGAATGCTGTTTAATTAGGTTAACAAAAGCTTGGATGAAAACAGTTTGAGGAATTTCCTTATGTTTCCAAATGGATTTTAAAAAAATATTATTTGCTAGTCCCAGACATCCATTATGATCCATTACTCGCTTTATCAGCAAACATAGCTGACAGTAAAAGGAGTTTTTAACCACGTCTCTCTTTGGGTTACACTGCAGCATCCGCTCTTCAAGTAACAGCCAGGTGAACAAGCTGACCCTGTCTGGCAGTGACACTGCCATTCTGGAGGAGACCGTGGGGACGGGCAGCGGGGCTGCCGAGGAGGGAGAGGTGCGCCGTGTCACGGACAATGAGAAGGACGGGGTTCAGTACAGCTACACCTTCTTCCACTTCATGCTCTTCCTTGCCTCTCTTTACATCATGATGACACTCACAAACTGGTACAGGTAAGAGCCAGGTGGGAAGTGATGGGTTCTATGTGCCAGTGTTTCCGTGTGGATAGGAGACTCCTGCCCTGTGGGCTACTCCTGCCAAGCTGCTGAAGGTGCTGTCCCTAGTCCAACTGCATTAGAGTTGTGCCTTCTCAATTTAGTGTTACTGAATTAAGATGTAAGAAGGCAGCGCAGCACAATCAGCAGCTGTGGTTCCAGGGCACCACTTCAGGGCAGAAAGTGTGGCTGCCATTCTTCAGCTGGATGAGTAGCAGGAAGGAGACCCATGGAGTTGGTTTCAGGTGGCCTCCTGAAAAGTTTGTTAGAAGCCAACCTGCTGTTACTGGCTCTTCATCCTGGGAAAGATGTGCAGGGACAGCCATACATGCTGCTTAGCAGAGATGTGATTTCCTACATCTGTTAGAATGGACATGCCCTCTGCTGCATCAGCTTAAAACCACTGCTCCCAGGACATGGAATGAATCAGCAAATACACTTAGAGATCAGCAGCCACCAGGAGTCTGTTGCACAGCTCATGCAAATCGTTCAATGAACAGCAGCACATCAGCATGGGCAAGCAGGCTTGAAAACTGGCTCCTAAGGACAGCAGCCTGTGAAGGAGCCACAGGAAACTGCTGGTTTAGTTGTCTCACTGTCCTCACAAAGGGTCTTGCATTGGAGTGTCCCAAAGGATTGCCCTCACTTCACATTCATGTGAGAGGTACCAAGGAACAGTGGGAGGTGCTTTCTGTGTTTACTAATGGACTTCTTTACCTTTTAGCCCTGATGCAGATTTCAAAACCATGACAAGTAAGTGGCCAGCCGTGTGGGTGAAGATGACCTCCAGCTGGGTTTGTCTGCTTCTCTATCTTTGGACCTTAGTGGCTCCTCTTGTCCTTACTAATAGAGACTTCAGTTAAGTTCCTGCACCTGTCTGAGCTTACAAAAGTGGGGAACTCATTGCTGAAAGCCAAAATGTTCATTTATTGCTTTAGTTACTGTTTCTTATGTTGGTATTAAAATGCAGTTGGATAGAAAGTTACATATTGCATAATGCTTGATGCAGCATCAGAATTATCAGTTATCTATTTTAACCTTTACCAGGGTTATCTTATTACTGCATTTTTAAAATTCACTACAGCTGTGCTGTCAAAGCACAAAAGAAATTATCTGTTCTGTCCAATAGCCACAACCTTCTATTGAATAGAAGTTAACATTTAGTTAAATATGAAGTAATATATTTTAAAGAACAATTATAATCAGCATAATGCACTACTATGCTAATGCTTCAGTTTCTGGAAGTGTAAGCCATGCTGCTTGATTTCTACATTCCACTGCAAAAGTTCATTTACAGGAAAAGTTTATTTAAATTACTTAACTTTGTGTTGTGGCAAAACCAGCACCCTTATTCCTCACCAAAAGAACAGAACTCTGAAGTTGAAAAACTGGTTAACTCTTAATTCTTTTTAAGACAAACTTGCCCTTTTTAAGGGGCCATTTCTATGGTAACTTCATTTTTAGGATGTTGGCCAAATAGAGTGGTAAGTGTATGAATAGCTTAATCAACTTTGTGATTATGTTGGAAAAATAGAGCTGATTGATTGATTTCACTTGTCCAGTATGCTTCATAAAAGTAACATACATGGATTTATTATTACTGTTATTATTGGCTCTAAGGCATTTGCACTGTAAACTCATTTGAATAAAGCAGACTAACTACTGAAACTGTAGCTCTGTTGAAGTGTTAAAAAACAGCAGTTATTGCTCCAGTGGGAAATACCACATCCAGTGATGAGCTGCTGCAGTGTCCACTTGGATGTGACTGGGTGTTCTCTCTGTGCAGTAAACACCAAGTGCCATATTTCTTTTGAAACAAACACACAAAATATCTTCCATGTGAGTCTCTCAATGTCAAATCCTGTTCCTTGAAGTTTCTCACCTCTGGTTCTGCAGCAGAGAGCAACACCTTTTGCTAAGGCAGTGCTGTGGTGGTTGTGTGTAGCAGCAACTGTGTGTAAATGTGGAACTTGTGTGCTGTTATTGATGTTTACAGTGAAATATCCCAACATGACACAAGACAGGCACATTGAAAATATCAAATGAGCAGCTGTTACAATGTGTTTAATCACCTGGTCATGCATCATAAAATTACACATTTTTGACGACTTCATTTTATAAAATGCAATATAAAAATAAATTTTGTCAAAATAAGATGTACACGTAACCACCCAACACCTCTAGGCCCACATATAACAGAAGGCAAAATTAATACTTGAATAACATGATGATTAACTCATGCCAAAATGAGATTTAACAAAAACAATAGTTTAGCCAGTTCCTGAAAATACCTCAGGGCTCATAACACCCATTTGCAAGAGTATAAATTCAAGTATGTTTATGTACAGTTTGCAGCTACCTTTTGTGCCACCTAATGCCAATTCAGTTCAAGTATCCTTCCTTATTATGTGTTGGATTTGGCAGGGGTGGCTTATGTACTGGGAAAGGCATATATATAACCTTGGAAAACAAAGTTATTTCAGAGGGGAAGAAGGAACAAAGTGGTTGTTGTGCTGTAAAAAAATCCAAAAAACCCCCAAGCAAAAAACCAACCCCATCCTGTAAGCTTTTCCTAGCTCTTAACTTGCAGGTAAGGAGATGCTCTACTTGACACAAATGTTTATTTTCCAAATGCTGACACGAGAAATTCTGGGAACAAACTGATTTCTTTGCTACTAAGTGCTAAAGCTCAAAGAACATTCTCAGCTCTGTAGCCAGGCACACACAAGCCAGAGCTGTGCTTTCTGTAAGACATGCCAAGCACTCGTTAGAGATACTTCAGGGTTAGAGACACAGCTCAGTGAAGCTGCAAACTCCTGGCTAAGTTCTAAAGCCAAGAAACAGCAAATTAGAAATAACAGATGCCTGGTAAAGCCTGGCTCAATTCAGCATCCTGACATCCGCTGCCCAGGAGGCAGCTTTAGGAAAAAGAAGTTCTGGAGGCACAAGAGTGGCACTTTTCAGCATTGGCAGCTGGGGTGGTTTGACCCTGGCCAGCCCCGTGGCTGCTCACTCACACAGTGCCCACACTGACTCCAGTGAAGAAAATTCTACCCCAGCCAAACCCAGCACAATCATATAGCCTCGTTCATTATGTTTAAATCATATTCTTTATTCTTAGGGAGCAGAGGAAAGAAGAGGGTGAGGTGGAGCTAGTCTGCCTACTTTTTAAGGCATGCAAGAGAATATAAAAGCCTGAAAAGTGTGAGTTTTGTAGAGGTTCCTCAGCCAGCTGCTGAACACCACTAGATTCATTTCTCTGTGAAGGACACTACACTGAATTCTGAATATCCAACCTCCCTCTCTAGTAATTACATAAGGGGATGAAAGTAGGTGTTCCTACAGTCAATATCCCCCCACTTCCAACCCTGCAGCACAGTTCAGGAAAGACTATCAGTCAGGCCTGCATCTCTAGGTAAAATGTCCATTCTATTTTTCAGTTGAACATTGTGACTGGAATTAAGAGGCACTAAAACAACAGAAGCACCACTCTCTGTTCTAGTAGTTCAGCAGTGTGGGCAGCTACATGTCTGTCCAAATCCTGGTGCTGTGTGCTGCTGGCTTCTAGGTGGCAAAAAACTGAATTAATTTCTGCAAAACACAGAGCTTATTCTGGTCACAAAGGAAGAGCTGCCTAGCAGTACTCTTTTACCTTAAGTAGATGAAAATGGTAGGTTGTTTTTTCCCTGCACTAAAGGTAATAGCTATCAAAGAAGAGTTACAATTGACTTCTAAAGGTAAGAAAAATGAGATGCTTCCACTGAGGAAAATTAATCTCTTCCCACCTTTAATCTACAACTGTCCATGTGATGAGTTTTCTGCTCGTACAGATTCTGACTTGCCACCCAGAAAAAAAAACGTTTCATAGTTTTACCCCTTTTCAGAACCCAGTCTCTTTTTATAATGTCAGGATGACAGGAATGGCATTTGCCACCCCTTAGTTCCAGGATGAGGTCTGCTGCCAGGTCAGGAAGTCGTTACAGTGGTAGAGGAGTCTCTGCCTGGTAGTGCAGTCATACTGCAAGGGGACTGGGAGGAAGAAAGACATTCAAAACAGAGTTTGGCACTTTGAAAAATGAATGTCTGAGATCCTCAAGATAATTTAGTTTTATATTTACAGAAACATAACTGGTGCCTATAATTGCATTTGGCACTAGAATCAAGATTTCATCCAGAGAAAGTGCTCTAGTGATAAGTTCCCAATTAGAAGGGATGTTCTGTTCCACCAAATAGTGAATTATTTCATCTTGAAGTAACAGACTGTGCTTTCCTCGTCCTAGTGAGGTTTCCCATCTCCACACCATTACAGTGCAGAAAAACGTGTGCAAAGAGTGTGCTGAGAGTTAAATCCTAATTCAAGACCATTAAACAAAATGAACTTGGGGAGTGGGAACAGCTTATTTAGACACAAGTATCTTACCCTGGTTTGACATCAATGTTAGTTCTGTCTCTAGACAAAGACCTAGAAGCACAGGCACACAAGTTATGGGTAAATATCACAGAGATGATTCAAGTCTAACTTCATACAGGAACATGACAACTCAAGACAAAAGAGGTCAACAAAGTTAAAAACCAAGTTGTAACATTTCACAAAAGAGCTGACGAGCACAGTGAACAAAATGCTACAATATCAGGAAATTTAAGAATGTGCTTTTTAAAAGCCTGTCTGCATTTGGTTTCACAGACTTAAAACTCAAATTCAGCCCGAAGTAACAAGCTAAAGCAGCACCTTGCTGTCTTACATGAAGTATTGCCTTCTATACATCACATGCCAACTGCTACAAAACCTCCTCACAAACCCTGGGTACGAGGTACTTACCCAGTTCCTTATCTCAACCAGAAAAGAACTGTCAATGTGGGAAGGTGGCTAACACAGCTTTCTTTTATTTGGTCCTTAACCTCATTAGTTGAAGCTGTTGTCCAATCAAAAGCTTTAGTAAATGATCTGAAAAGCTTCCTGATTTCTGAAAATGAAGATTGCATCTGCTGGATAAACCTTGGTGTAAATGTTATGGTAGTTAATCCATCGGTCACAGTTCTTCCAACTGTGAGGAACTTTAAGAGGTGATACAGGTATTCATGAGTAAATTTTGTTCTGTATTAATTTGAGACAAATGTTCTCTGAGATATTTCAGAAACACCAACTCACAATCTGAACCACGTGACAGAGGACAGGCCAAGTTAGACTTCTATGGTTTTAAGCAATCTTCACTACAGAATTATATTTTGCAGGGTTCAAAAGCCATTTTCTTGTCTTGGATTACTGGTGTTTGCAGAAGGGGAAGGGACCAGATGACCACAAAACTCATAAATCATCCTCACTTTTCACCTGTGTGGGGCGGGGACAAGAAACTGTCAAGCTTACCTATCTGCAATATTTTTTTCCCTTTATCATTAGAAAGAATAGGCCAGTTTGCATCATTCACACAGAGGATGATGAGCCTCAAGTCTTCTACGTAACTTGTGCTCTTTGCTTTTACCCTCCCCGAACTCTGCCCTGCCCCCATTGTGCCCTCTCCAGCTTCCTTTGGTTCTACAGTGTAAAGTGCCTCAGCAGTCTGTCCCTAAACTGCAGGTTTAGGAGTAAGGCAGAGTTCACAACATCACCTATCAGAGCAGATCTTAACTGTGCTGGAAAACCTCCCTCCAGTGGTTTGTTAGTAACAGTAATAGAGCTGAGGTTTCATCCCTCGCAGGGAATCATCGCACTGCTTTTCATCAGCATCCCCACTCACTAGCAGGTCGTGGGGAGAGCTGTCACACTGGAGCACCAGCTCTGAGAAATCGTGCAGGAAGTCCTCTTCAGAGGCCAGCAGCAGCTCATTCCAGGCAGAGATGTCCAGCTTGCCTGCAGTACCACCGTACTCTTCAGGAAGGATCACTGGAGGAATGTTTTGGTGAAGGGAATTCAGATCACAGCCATGAAGAAAAAACTGAAGAAGAAAGCAAAAGAGCTTTAAAAGTGCACATCAAACACTTTACAGCAAATTGCTGGAACAGTCAGCTAAGGAGCTTATTTTGAGCTAAAGAACAAATTTTAGGAGTGATGTGTTCATGGGCAAGTGGCAGCACAGAACAGTAGTATTATAATTTCTTTTTTTTTTACTTAATAGTGGCCAAGCAAGGAACTTACAAACATTAATATTAATGCTAAAATCACACAAATCCTTACCCTGTTTGCGATCTTTTCCTTCAGAAAAGGCTTGATGATTGCAAAAATGCCTTTGAATATACGAGGCTCATTTATTATGTTAACAGCCTTTATTCGAATGGGGAATCCATCCTGAAGGGTGAAGAAGATTTTTATAAGATTTTATAATGCAGTTTAAAAAACATTTGCCATCTTTCTCTTCTTAAAATTTCCAAGGCTGACTGCCAGCACAACCCACTGGCTCCCCAGCTTTAATCTGAGGTACCACAGAAATTCAACTTGTTATAGAGAGCAGTCCTAGGATGATACCTGTGAGCATAAAAACAAAGTCAAGGGACAAGAAAACCCTCCATCAAAAAATACACTGCTGTCAGTAGATCCTCATTTCTAATATTGATGTTTGTCTCCCTTGACAAAAACACTTCGATAATCCCTGTCCTTTGGGTAGTCCCAGCCCTGGTAAAGATGCAGTCACAAAGTGATGTCTGCAGCTCCTGAGGAGTGCACCACACTCAGTACCAGAGCAGGCTGCTTCTAACAGTGTGTCCAGCCCAAGATATTCTAAAATGTGTTTTTATGTGAAGAAGGAATCTAATATTGCCAGGACACACCGTTTCCCACACAGGACAGCTTAAAACAATAGCTAACTATGGCATTTCTGCTGGAGAAATTTATCTGCAGAAATATTTTTCAAAGGCAAAAGCTCACAATCAGCAATTAAGGACTCAGTGAAGTTTATTTCCCCTACAACCTACAGATTAACCTACAACCTAAGCTCTACAGATACAAATCAGTCAGTGCTTGGAGTGAAAAGCAGACAACAGGCACTGCTGGAGCATTTTTCTCCATAGGAACGTCAGTGAATTAGCTCATCTTTCCAGGAGCTGCAGCTCAGCACAATTGATGCAACACATTTATATTCCACCATGCCTTTATGTCCTTCCCCAAGCCCAGCTATTGTTTTGTGAATATCTTCCAGTAGGAACAGAAGGACACCCATGGCTTTGTTTGTACAAATTAAATATGGGCTTACAGTTAAATGACACATTTAGATCATCATGTAAAGGAGTGTTCTTATAAAGGCATTCATTCCTTAACTCAAGGACCAGTGTGTCCCCAGTCTCATCTCCATACACTCCCCTGATTCATCCCATCCTCCCTGATCCCCCCATGGATACAATAAAGGATATAACCAGCTCAGGCCAGAACAAAAGGAATGATGGAATGAACCCATTCAAGAGAAGTTTTCTCATTTCACTCCTCCAGACTGTACCAACATCAAGTGAAATCATCACACCTTGCTGCCACTTCAGCCAGGCTACTCCTCAGTCCTTTCCCCTTCCCATTTTGTCCAGCTCCACTGTGTTTACACCCTTGCTCTAACTTGCTCTCCACCACTTTCCTTCCACACATCCAGGAGCAAGGAAAAGCAGAGATGCTTTTCATTACTGTTTCTTTTGCTGCCCCTGTGCTAAAGAAACCTCTGCCTTCAGGGCATAGATGGAAATCCTCCTCAAATCAGACCCATTCAAAAGTCCTCTTAAAATTTTTGCAGCAGCAGTTGAGCTGGAACCTGCACTTGCCCCATGGTTGGCTCCATCTCGGCCAATAGGAACCATTTAAATACCAAGCCATTTCCTCACTGTCTCCTCTCTCACTGTAATGCTCTGCTCTCTTTCCTCCTTCCCACTACCTAGCAGAACTGCTTTTGTCTGTTCCAACTCAGTTTGCATTTCTAATGCAAATTAAGTTTTAGGGATGCAAAAGTCAAAAAAAGGGGCAAGTGAGGTAAGCTGGCTGTAAGGGTGTGAGAAACTGGTTGGGCAGAGGCATGGTTAACTCTGCCAGTGAAAGCCAAGGTGATGAAGTTTGTGGTGACATAGTCAAAAACTCTACACACAGAAGCAATCATTTACAATGCACAAGCATATTTCCCCCACCAGTTCAGGTCTTACCTGAAGAATTCCAATCACTTTTTTGGCTACAAAAGGACCAAAATGAGACGCCTTAGATAAGCTGACTCCTTTGTAGTCTGCCAGGATTACAATTCCATTCACCTGGGTCTCTTCGGACTGAATGAGTTTTTCTAAGGTTAAGTATATGGCACGAATGTTCTCAGTAATCGGATAATTACTGGGTGTCCATCTGTCTGAGGTTACAAGACAGGGATGGTAAGTCGGAGAGTGAAGATAAGCTAACAATACACATTCCAAAAACCTGATTTTCTGTTTTCCTGGACTCAAAAGTTAGCCTTCATAGCCACAGTTCTAGTTCAGAGCAGCCTTTCTTAAGCAAGAGGTAAATAGCAACTCACGTTTACCTCAGGGAGCAAAGGCAATGGTTTTAAGAACCCCGTTCTCCACCCAGCACAGCTCATTAAAAGCAGTTTCAGCTCAGAAAGAAGGCAGGTAAATGGAAAAAGAGGAGAATGAATGAAGACAATTTTACAGCAAGCCTGGCAGCACCAAAAGCACATGAAAGACTCTGATTACTTACACAGAAGTCAGAGCTATAGGCTCCTCTCTCCGCTTACTGTAGGAACAAATTACAAGTTTCTAAGGGTAGGCCAGCAGCCCTGATTCAATTTGAGTTACTGCAAAAATAATTTTCCTAGAACTGCCTAACATTTCATCGACCTCACTGCATTTTCATTTTGCCATGACTGCAATTATTGCTGACAGAGGGAAAGGAACTGGAATAATGCTGGCTAAGGACCAGCGTGTCCCTTCCCAAGATAGCTTTTCAAATTTGAGAGAGCCCACACGCTCCGTGCAAGTCACCACTGCTCACAGGAGGGCAGGGAACAGGCTTTTGGCCCAGACACACCTCGAGGACGGGCAAGAGAGACACTCAGGACTGAGTACCTGGGCGGATGCAGACGACGTGGCGTCCCTGCGGGTCCCGGTGAGGCAGCACGGTGACAAAGCCTGACTCCAGGACAGGCTTTATTGCAGACGGCTTCAGGTTACTGAACACCTCTGGCCAGGTCCTCCTGCACGTGTGGTAGTTCACCAGGAGCTGAAGCGCTCGATCGTAATCAAACTTCCTGGCTCGGAGGAACCTCAGCAAAAAAGCATCGTCCAGGCACGTACCCAGGGAAGGATAGTCCTTGCACACCATATCTCGGAGCGCCTGCACGTCACGGAGCCTCCATTCAGGCTTCTCCTGGAGCTCCTCCCGGGCTTTGGTAACGAGATCAGGAGACAGGGTACAAACATACTTTGGCCGGTCTGGGAGGAGCTCGTTGTCCGATGGAGACCCCGCTGACGGACTCGTCCTGGTGCAGTCGCTGTCTCCGGACATAATGCAGCAGGAATCTGCCAAAATACGAGTGCTGCACGTGACAAACAAACCCGCAGACTTACAGCCACATTGACTGTTTACATATTTATTATGTTCTGTATCCCTCTGTTTCCTGTCTAAAGATGTTGCCTTTCCAAGAACCAGCGCTAGTCAAGACACACCGTTCATTTTAACTCTCCTACCAGGATTAGAAAGTGCAAGTTACTCTAATCTCTTTATCCTACCTAGCAGGTAGAAAGCTGCCTTGGATGAAACCTAACCAAATAAACTTAAAATACAGAATTACACAGCTTCATTGCAAAACACAAAACTTCATCTGCCTCAACGGTTATTTCCTATGTCCAGCTGGGAACTAAAGCAAAGCAAACATCCCAGTTTGGCAGGATTCTCAAATTTGGTCGAATTACACCCTCTTCTGAGAAGCTCCCCCCCTCTAAGCCCAGACAGCCAGGAGTTTTCCTTAACTTCTCTGGCAAACACATGCACTTCCCAGCATCTCTGCCCAGGCGAATGTTTGGAGCAATTCAGGAGCTCCAAAGAAAAGAAGCAAGAAAACTGCAGGCTCTTATGCCAGCACTGCATGGGTATTGAAGCTGGCTTAATCTAGTTTTAACTTTTCAGTGTGATGCCAGTATGTCTGACCCGGGAGCTGAAATTCCAAACCCAGTCATGAGTGGATAGATATGAGTGAAAAATTAGAAAATGACGAGCCTGACATAATTCCTGTAGCTGGACCTGGGGCTGGCAGGGACACACGGCTTTATTTTGCTGACCTGTCCGCATTCAGAGTCACTCACAGCTCACCACACCGCTCCTGGCTGTCCCACGGGAACCGCCTGCCACAGGGACACTTGTCACCCATACCCACCTTCCTCCTGCACCGACAGACCTCTCAGTGCCTCGCTCCCACCTCACCTTCCCCAGGCTGCTCGGGACGGCCCCCGGGATCGCTCACAGGGACGCGTTTCACCCGGTTACAGCCTGGGCTGGGCAGCACCCAACC